>JAMQGT020009684.1:0-86553 GCA_024447675.2 Pterophyllum scalare | reverse complement strand
GTACTAAACATGTTGCCAGACAACTGGTCATGTCTTAACTGTGAAACTGGCAACTATTGTTCGTGCTACTATTGAACATGCCTCTATCGACTCCAAGGGCAACCTTTCATCTTCCACAAGGTACCAGAACTCTTAAACTATCTAGTATGTTTTAAAGTCTTTAAAATTACAACAAATAGAAATGCATATATATATATATATATATATATATATATATATATATATATATATATATATATATATATATATATATATATATATATATATATATATATATATATATGTAATACCACAGTGTAAATGAGTGCATTGGAACATATTCATAGGAATACTTTGTAATCATGCTGTTCTGCGTGACCCTTAAGCATTTCTGTCACTCATCACACTTTCACTGTGGGGCTGAAAGTGCACCAAGAACACACATAGTATGCAAGATGCACACATGTGCATAAACATTTTGACACACACACACACACACACACACACACACTGCAGGACAGATAGCTATCCAGGCGATTGGTTGTGATGTCATTGTAGAAAACCTCCTATTTTCTGTGGAAGATTCATCAGATTATGACCAAAGCCAAGCCTTTCTTGCAACACTCCACTAGCTGCACCATATGGTTGGGTCCTAAAGCCACGGGTGGAGGGTTTAATGACAGAGCGGATGTGCAGTGCACATGCCGAGGGATGTTGGGGGATGGGCTAAAAAAACACTCATCAAGTCTTTGGCCTGGAAAGGCTGCACAAGGTCAGCTGTGCAGCGGGGGCAGGTTGAGGGAACCAGACACATGTCTACAACAAAAGGCAGGTGACCAGAGCGCAACTTTGTTATGGAAAACACAAGAGTGAACAATAAAATATTTTAGAATCAAGTTTCCCTCACTTACTATGTCAGTCCTCAAATCACAGTGCTGACCCGTTTAGCGATTAATAATAACATCTTTTTTTCAAATACAAAAGGTCGATAGTAAAGGCATATGACCAAAATAGTGACATGGAGATCCAATCCTCTTGGCAAATATGCACAGCTGCCAGTGTGGGGTGTGGGGATGAGTAAACAAAGATGGACTCATAATTAATGTTTACTAAGGCTGATGCAACTGCATGACATTTCTACTGCTGCACGACTTGTCCACTGACCACAAATGATCTCTATAAACAATTTCTTAGTCTGACATCTCTCCTTTAGAGCTGAAAGCATGTTTAAACATAGATTCTTAATTCTCTCACCAACTGTGGCTGCCTAATTTTTCAACAGCCAGTTGGACTTGATGAAAGAAAAAGAACTTAATGCAACACTAAATTCAATTTGACTGCATCTGATTCCTTGCCTTCTGAGCATTTGTATATTTTAAATCCCAAAGTTTTGGGAGTATTTTTTTTTTTGGTGCATACCACAACAGGCTCAGCTTTAGATAATATTAGCCCAGCAGTGGTGAGGTGGGACATGGGTCAGGCTGAAGAGTAAGACGGCAGGGCAAACGATTGATGGAGTTGTGGTTGGTCTATAAAGGTCTGGAAAGAGTGCTTGGAGATAATCAGAGAGAGGGTGTCTGTGAGCTTCATAACCCTACCGCACACAAACATGCACACACCCACATACGCTGACTCAAGAGAGAGATGAGACGGGAGCTTCCGAATTATTAAGCAGACAGAAGCACTGATGATGAAATTCTGAAGGTCGGGCGTAACAAGAGGCACCTTACAAGGGTCACAACCTCTTCCTTGCTGGGTGTTTTGTTCTTTGTACCCCCCTCACAACATCACCTTCCCACCTTCGTGTTCACTGGGGGGCAGGTGAGTGGGGGAGTTGTGTTACATCCCTGTTTATCTGTTCATGACCTCTAGCCGGCAATTCTGCACTTGATAAGAGGAGGGCTCGCCTCATGAATGTGCACGGCAGCTGATATCAGCCCTGTATCCTTGTGAAATTGATTACCAAGGCCCAGGGAGCGTGCAGAATATAATAAATAGAGATGACACATAAGGCACACATGGACTTGTAGGCTGATGGGTAACACCGCCTCAGCAATTACCTGCTACCCACTTAAAACAGGGGTCATGCAGGGCAGGTTGGCAGTGGAAGGAGTTATGGTTATTTCTTATTTTCTCTGCAGGGTGAGACACTCAGTGAAACATTTCTCTTCCTCTCCCTCTGTGTGTATGTGCGCGTGTGCATGCAGGTGTGTGTATGTCATGCAGGTTCAGTTGTGTGAGGTTTGGGTGTAAAGGCTTTGGCCGGGATTTTACTTCCTTGCAGATGCACACACACAAAGCCAGATACAGGTGAGGACACTATAGACATGTAGTTGTTGTCATCTTACTACTTTCTAGCTCACTTGGAGTGTGCATTGAGAGCACGAATGGTGCATTAGTGACTACAGGAAGTCTGCTTAATTTCTGTTCCCCAGTTGTTGCACATTTAATTATCATTTTATATGATTTTAAAGATTAACTGTACAGATATGGGTAGCAGCCTCACTTCAGAATCCATGACTATTTTGGTCTTCTGGCGTTTGCACAGTTTGTGCGTATGCTGTGTAGTGGGCCACACACAAGTCTGGCCGGTCAAAGCAAATTAGAGGGTACAAGGACATCTGCACAGAGCCTCATGTATACCCTCTGGTGAGGAAATTCAAGTCACTCGGACCCTAGTGGACCATTGCATACAAATGGAGAAAGTATAACCCTAGCCTCAGAAAGGTTAAGTCTAGACACATTCTTTCATTAATAATTAATGTCTGAACTATGACTGTCAAACACAAGAGAAATCATTATTATAATGCTAAAGACAAAATGTAACTGACAATTTACATTTTCAGACTTAGTTACAAGTAAGTCTGTATCTTGGCATATTTTTAAATGATAATAAAAAAAGATGATTTGGGGATTACAATTATATATTTTTTTGTCATGAGACTAGTTCAGTATTCTTTATTTCTGTTTTATGATTTCCAGTGGGGTATTTTCTTTCCCGTGAATAAAATAAAATGGTAAACAAAATTCTGAAAACTAAATAGCAGAGCCATTATGGGAGACATTCTTGTGGGACTGAACAGGTGCCTCAGACAAGTCATAAACAAGCTTGAAAAGAAAGCTCCAGCCTTTTTCTTTTACCTCACCCCAACACCAGGCTCAAAGCAATCAAATATGCACTATTTTGCATAATTTTTATGATACAATTAGTGCACTTCTTTAGGAACTGTATATCACAACTCTGTGTAAAACCTAGCATTTTTCCACATATACTGTATTTTCCTGTAGCCTCAATTAGGATAATTATAGAGGAAAACCATCATTATGCAACCAGACATCATAGTCATAATCATCACTGTAAAAATATAACAACCCTCAATATCTGAGAATCATCTCATAACATTTACAGATGACACATTTTCTTAATCATCTTTAATCTGTATGCCCTTTATTGTGCCACCAGCCATCTAGCAGTCATTTCCCCAGCCACACAGAGACCATAATCACTCCTCAGTCTCAGACTTGAAGATGCTGGGACTGTTTTTCTTGGTGTCAGGGGCTGCTCAATAATTTAGTTCTGTTAAACTTTATTACAACTGAGAAACATAAACAACTCTTATTTTCAAAGCATTAACATTTTTGCATGATGCATCATAGTGTGTTGATTTAAGCCACACAATATATGCATAGTGAAAAATTCCATAGTTTCATGGTTATATTTTGCACATTCTTTCCAAAGCTTTAACATGACAACTTAGATTGGAACTTTAAAACAAAATGGGCCTGAATCTACCTTTCAAAATTTTCTGAGCATTACAAGAAAACATTGTTTCTTGTCTGATTTTTATCGTTTCTTTAAATGTTTCATTAACATATAAAAACAATCTATCTTGCATACTTGTCCTTTCAAGTAACACTTCAAATATTTCAAAAATAACTAGTATGAAACAAGCACGATAAATAACACTGTAGCAAAACAGGCAAATTTGTAAGGTCAACAAATTTTGTGATGGGTTAAGCAAGATATACATACATCTTTTTCTCCCCCTAATATTCTTGCCAAGTGATTGCAAACAGCAAACCAATTGAAATCAGCAGTGTTGATCTGGTCCAAGCTAAAACAAATCAAGATTCTAAGAGATACTGGCTAATGCTGCAGTAGTAAACTGTGCTTCCAGCCTGTTGTTTCTTTTAAAAGAGAAATCATCAACATTATAGTTGATTGTGTTCTACGCTTTTAATTGGCCCAAAAAGTAAATGTGTCTATTCATGTTCTTAAAGTTTCCACCTGAGACGTCTTAGTGAGTGCGGTCCGTAATGTCGGGTTCATTTCAAAAACAGGCTCTCCAGTTGCTTAATGTTAGCATAAAGCAGGCCATGTAGATGTGGTGCTTGCCGTTTCAATGAAGAAATCTGAATGGCTGTAAGCTGCCAGGCAAACCTTTATATCTATTTGTTCCACTTGTCTGGCTCTCAATGAGTTTAATCAGCTGAGAAGAAGCCGTGAGGGGGGTGTTGCCTTACCCGCCCATACATTAGAGAGCCCCCCCTTGCACCACACACTCACACTCAAATACACACAACCCCACAGCCCCATTCTGTGTGCATCGATGTGAGAGTTGAGGGTCTCCCTCTCCCCTGTTGCCTTACGGATTATCAAGTACACTTCAATTACTGCCGATCGATACACTTCTGGCTGCAAAAGGGAGTGTGAGGGAAATTAGACAGACTTTGGGTATGGCCGTGACTACAAAGCAATGGATTAACACTGATATGCATCTCTTCATTTACATCAGGAATGGGCCCATTCTCCATCAGCATACTGCACTCTCCTCTGAACGGACCGCACATTCACATAGGCTTTAAGGGGACTTTTTGAAAGATTGCTTCTTTAAGTGCTGGGCAAGGTGAGGGCAAGCTCTGTCATATACTGTTAGGAGGATTAAAACATACTGTAGTCACAACGGGGAAAGGGCTGCAGTAACCAGGCTTTCAAACTAAATACAAGAAAAGAAGTCTTGTATAGAACCATTAGTGTCATCATGATAATACTATGTCTTTGTAGAGGTGTCTTGTCTCTGTGTGTATATGTGTGCATTGTGCTCCAAATTGGCCAACGCTCAATAAATGATTAAAGACATGCTAATCCCGGAGTACTTCACAACTAGATTTATAATCAAGCCAGGTTCAAATATTTGCTGCAAAAGAGAAGAAAGGAGCATTTCCACTCTTACAAAATGCTTGTCAGCAGATAATACAATGGCTGGCGTTGGTAGGAAATAATGCCGGTGTACCCGTCCTCCTAAACTGAGAGGAAAGGGAAATGAAAGCAGTACTGTGGAAGAGGATAAAAAAGAAGTAAAAGTGTAGGAAGAGATAAGCAGTGGCTGTATCCCCCTGAGGCAGGCTGTGAAGGTCTCCTAAGCACAGCCCCTGCCTCTGAACCCCCTCCAGGTCATCTGCCCTTGCTCTCCCACCCTTCCTCTCTACAGAGGCAGTAAAAACACTCCAACACCTGGGTTCCCCCTCTGCTCTGTGCAAGCTACAGTACAACACACCTCGGACTTCTCCAACCCCCCCCCCCCTCCCTCCAGACAACACAAGCTCACACACAAAGAAAGAGAGCTTAATGATTAGCTCTTGACATAAAAACAAAACCTCGTTTCTGATAGGTTATTGTGAAGGCCAACCCTATCCTATAATGACTGCCATTACAACATCTGTAAAGAGATTATTATTGACTGACCTTCAAACATTCCAGAAATATGATGTTATTGATGGATTTAATTTGAACACCACAAGGCTACAGGATTAAATCTAAACTTTTAGAAATCATTTACATCCTTTTGTCCATCTCAAATAATTTGTGATACAAATATTTTTTTGTTCTTTGTGAAGCTTAAGAATCAAACAGTTTGTTTCGGTCTCTATAATTTAGATATGTCTGTCACCTCAGCTTTCTCCTGGTGATATGGTGGGGAGGGGATAGGTAGGGATTTTGGTCACAGATGACTGTCTTTTTATATATATTTATTATCATTTTGAATGCTGATGTCTTCTGGTTTTCTGTAATTTGCTATAAAATCTAATAAACAGAATTTAAAAAAAAAAAAAAAAGATGTGTCTGTCACCAAAGCCTGCGTTTACAAGACCCCCTGAACCACATCCACTTCTCTCAGGATGAGTGTCACATTCCACATTACTACCCATAGTGGGAGTTCAGTTTTGTGTCTAAAATGCCTCCCTCTCCAAATAAAGATGCCTCTCCATTGAAAGCTCCTCACTCTACCATGAATTTTGCCCCCCCCCCACCTCCCTCCATCCCTCCTGCCCTCCCACTGCAATCTGTCCTGCCAGCTCCCACGGTTTGTCTTTGGAAGTGATCCGTCCCTGAGCGTTGAGCAGAGCCACTTCATGTTCACATCGGCCCCAGAGGCATTCCTTCCTGCCCACTACTCTTGCTTTCTTTTGTCAGCCAAATGGATACCAATTAAATCAACTGTTCTCCAATTAGAATTTGGAAGAATCCATCTTGTTCAGTGTTCTAAATCCCACTGCTTGACTTCTTTCTCTCATGTAACTCCTTTCCTGGAATCAGTTACAGAGAAAATGAGACTAGTTATTTCCTGCAATAGGATACTCCTGGGTTTCTTTGTCTTTTTTTCTGTTTGTTCAATATGTTAATAGAGTATTTAGTCAAATGTTTATAGGACTGCACACAAGGGACATTATTATGGTACAAGTTAGGCTGAGGGCAGTGGCTGCTTCTGCAAAAATGAATCAGGACTTTTTTTTATGGTAAAATAAAAGGGGAACACAAACCTAAACCAAGGTAATCATTAACAGCAACAATTTGCTGCTAATGTCTTTCAGTTGCAAAATTCCAAATAGTATTTTCTGTTTTCCTCTCTGGTTAAAAGCAAGAAAAATATCTTCAGAAACATGTACTCACATACTGCCCTCACACAGAGGCCACTATTTGATTAATACATGGAGGGGCATATCTTAATCTGCAGACACGGACAGCAAATGGCTTGGACTTGAGCCACGTCATTATTGCCTAATGGTCGTGTTCAGAAAGTATGCCCCATTGTGTTTCATATGATCGTGCAACACCCCCTCCTGCCACTCGAAATCACATCCAGCTAAACAAACCAGCCGGCCTGCTTCCTGTGGAGCAGCAATTCATATCCCAGGCACTAGTTTAGACGTCTGCACCCTGCAGCATGCCACCATCCACATGTGGACTCCACCCCCGTCCCACCCCAGTCCTCCTCCACGTACAAATGAAAATACTGTAAGGACATCTAGTTGTGTGGTTTACATCACTTACTTTGTTGTACATTAGCCACTTGTTAGTTTTGGAGTACTGTTTGGTAATCAGCCCCCTGTAGCGCTTCAGTAATAGAAATACCAATCCAGCCAATTGCAACTCCTCATGCAATGTAAAGACAATAAAATGAGTAACTTAATGAGGCAAATGTGCACTCCCTGATTTGCTTGTGATTTATTGAAACATAAATAGTCCTGATGGAAAACGTAGAGCTCTACCAACAAGGAGCAAATCCTGATGTGGTAATTTAATACTTTCATTGCAAAATAAGTAGACGAACACTTCGGTCCAAACATTCAATCCTTGCTTCCATCGCTAAGCAGTTCCATTACTATTATTATTTTATTATTATTTTAATTGGGAATAATACAGCACCACAATAGGGTAAATGCAAGTAACTGTCAGAAGACTACTTTAATCACTACAACTTATTCAGCTGTCCCCTGTATGAGAATGGCTAATATGCAAATAGTGTCACTTGGACACTTCTAGTATTGGATGTTTGACGGCCCCCTACTTTTACTTTGTTATGCTTATCTGCTTTAAGAATGGAAGCTTATTGTGGCTGAACAATGGAAGCATTCTTATGTCCATCAATGAGAAAAGATGGTAACTGACATCGTGCAACAGCTCAGCAAACAATTTTACAAAGTCTTTGCAGATTTGAGATCATCTTCTTTCAGAGAGAAACAGCATTTGTGATTTCTTCACAAACAAGCCCAATTTCTAAACTTAAAGTCTGACTATAATTATAATTAATAGTTTGTATTTTTGTGTAACCCAGTGATGCCACTGAAGCAACAAAAGGCTTAAGTCCACATTTTATTTTCAGCCCACAAACAGTCTTCAGCTAAATACTAATTGTGTCGATAGTGTGCAGTCTTTTCTCAGTTCTTCACCCCTAGACATTATAGGAGTTAACATTTAAGTAAAATGAACCAAAACCAGTACAGTAAACAAGAGCAGATTAAAATTACATGCACTATAGATCACTGACCACTTACTTTGCAATTTAATATGAATGTCAGATTAAATACTATATTGTTTAAAAACTCTGACTTCAATGCAATATAGAGAATAATATATAATATTTTATTCTTCACATGGATAAAAAAAACTTGCATCCTGGTTTATAAATGCATGTGCTCTTTTTTTTAGTACTTTCTTGCCCTCAACCCCAGAGCTGAACTTCCAAATGCCTCCAGTCAGGAAATCATCTGAGTGAGCTCTTAATGAACATGAAAATACAGCACTTGTTATTCCAGCTGTTGATACAGGGAGGTTACTGAGTGCATAAACAAAGGCAGTACATAATTTTCACTCTTCAAAGTCACTTGATTTATATCATACAAAACAGAATTAATATGCACAATTTGTATCACATGGAGAAAATTTCCAAACATTAGTGCTAGAGTTACCTTGAATATTATTTTATTGAGTCTCCCATTTAAGCAGTCACTGCCACCCACAGTTTGAATCCTTACTCACCGTAAAGTAAATAAAGGAACAATCACAGATTTTTTTCCCAGTGACTAATTCCAAAAGAAGAAGAAGAAGAAGAAGAAAAAAAAGAAAAACAATTAAAAGTCCCTTCCCCTTCCCATCCCGGCTATTCCCACGCATTTTTTTGGCAGAGCTCTGCTGATGATCTCCAGAGGCTTTGCTTCTCGAGGAACTTGTCAGGAAAAGATCTACATTTCCCAGGGATGAGTGTGGGTGAAAGTGAGAAGGAAACTGAAAGACAGAGCAGAAGTTTGAGTACAAGCCAAAAAGCTAGAGTTAAAAGTGAAAAGAAGAGTCCATGTATTGACAGGGGGAAGACATGAGGTTAAGAATTTGAGGACTGGGCTCAGGGTGCAGGGGATTTGTGATATTCACAGAGAAGGGAAAGAAAAGGCTAAACTGAATAGAAAAATGGCACCTATCTGTCAGGGGTGCCGAGGCAGACTTTTGTATGATAAGAGAAGTGATGGCATTAGGGAACCAAGAGAGAAATATAGATCCTTTAATGTCACTTTTGTTCTTCAAACTGTGACCCACTGAACACAAGTGCATTGCTAATCAGTTTAACCCTGTTATACTGGTTCAGCTCTGCAGTTTCACATGATGTGCGGTTGACAGCATTGCCAGGCCCACTCTAGAATCAGTGTGGCCTGCAGCCCAGGCCAGGGCAAAAGCCCCGACCTCAGAAGCATACTGACCTGGCAGGGGGACACCTCTCATGGCATTTTGACATCAGGTTCAGATACAATAGAAATCTCTCCAACAGAATCTTATAGACTACTCAGCCTTCCACTATTATGATATTATCTTTATTCAAATGAGGGTTCATTGCTTTTGTTTTTTTATTTGTCTTTGGTGACATTTTGTTGATGGACTGGGTCAGTCTGATGAGCAGTGGGTCACAAGCTGACAAAAAAGTCAAACCTGGTTTTCTTGCCTTTTCAGAGATAAACACACAGCATGCCTGTTTGCTTAATCTGTGAGACAGATGAGTGATTGAAATACTCATATTCAATATGGTTTTATATTTAGGTTATATTTCCAAGGCACAGTGCTAATATCCAAACTTTTTGTCTCATAGATGACATGGTTACTGAAAACATCACTTAGATCTGTAAAAGCTGTGACTAAATAAAAAGAAAATACACCAGAAATGTTCATTCCTGCACAGAGATGAACACTGTTTTAGTCCTTCCCTTTGTCTAATAGTCTAAGCCAAGGATTACTATCTTGTTTTCTTTCAGTCGGTCTAGTACAAATTCATTTCAGAGGATGTGGAAACCTCATAAGCCCAACAGGAAGTCACTATCGTCACACCCGTTAGGTCAATAAGCATTCGTCCATCACGGGAGGTCCTACCCTTAGCTGTGGATACATTTATGTAATGTTGACACAGTTCTTCTCTTAACTTCTTGTGCTCCTTATCTTATTTAGTGCTTTGAAACAACAATGTTTTTACAATTTCAAGTGCTAATGTCTGTCTTCAGAGGGGCTTTGCAGGGATGATGATTTGGTTTTGTTAGTTTTTCAGCTTGTTGTGCTTGGGAATACAGTGAACCACTTACAAGCCATTTTAGCATCACATCTGCCAGCATGAAGAATGTCACAATGGTAAAGCCTATCTCTGCTAGCAAAAGCCCTCACGGTCTATCTTCTTAGCTTGGATTTAGGTATGTAGACCTCAGGCTCTTCATTATCTCACCACAGGATCTTGAGATTGTTTTATCATAGATGTCTTCACATTGGAGACAGATGCAGCTTTACTCATTCAATCTGTTCTTTTAAAGCTTTGTGCAATTCCTGCAAGACAAAGACAAGAGTGACATTTCAATGCTATATCATTTAAAAATATACTTTTTATAAACCCTGTGCAGTTAAAACAAAATAAGAATTCTTTTAACTGTGATTTCAGATCATTCAAAGGAGCAGGAAATGTTGCTGACTAGAAATTAAATTAAATTAAACTATTTAATTTCCTTGATAAGAGGTGCACGGTCTGCCTATAGACAGGCAAGGTCTGAATAAAACCTTGGTACAGTATTTGATAAGCTACAATTCAATTCAATTCAGTTCAATTCAATTCAATTCACTTGAGATGCTTGACTATAAGATGAACAGCCACAAGGAGCAGTACCCTCCATGGAAAAGACAGCTAGAGGCTAAGATCAAGGCATCACAGAGGGAAGTTAGCTAGCTATCAGAGCTGCAGAAAAGTGTGATGAAGAGAGGAGTGCCTAAGAAGTACACCAAGCTGCCCATATCTGAGGCCTTAGAAACTGCCAAGCTAAGACTCACAGCCTTGGGTAAAAGCCTGGAGAGGTATACCAGAGAGACAGAAGCCAGGAGAATAAGCCAGATGCTCTCAACTGAACCATCCAAGGGGTACTCTCAGTGGCAGGAGAACAATATAGGAACAGCCCCCCAACAAGGCTGAAAACAGAGCAATACTGGAAGAGCATATGGGAGAATGATGCAACACACAACACCAATGCTCAGTAGCTAGTGGATCTAAGAGCAAACCACAGCAACCTCTATGAACAGGCTCCAGTAACCATCATAGTGGCAGATAGCGAGGAAAGCGTCTCAAGTACAAAGAGTTGGACAGCACCAGACCCTGACATGAAACACACCTACTGGCTAAAGAAGTTGAGTGCAGTACATGAGTGCCTGGCAGCACAAATGAACAAGTTGCTAATGGTTAAGAAAAACCCAGAATAGGTGACCAAAGGATGGACAGTCCTGATTCTCAAGGATCCCCAAAAGGGACTGGTCCCATCCAACTACCAGCCAATAACCTGCCTCAGTACAACATGGAAATTTCTGCCAGGCATCACAGCAGCTAAGCTGAGCAGGCACATGGCTCAATACATGAGCAGGACACAGAAAAGCATTAGCAGAGATACTAGAGGAGCAAAACCCCAGCTACTGGTAGATAGAACAGACACTCTAGACTGTAAGACCAGACTGACCAACCTGTGCACCGTCTGGATTGATTACAAGAAAGTCCATGACTTGATGCCTCACACATGGATGCTGGAATACCTAGAAGTGTGCAAGATCAACCGGACTGTAAAAGCTTTCATCAGGAACTCAATGGGGCGGTGAAAAACAACACTAGAGGCCAATTTCAGGCCAATTGCACAAGTTACTATCAAGTGTGAGATTTACAAAGGAAATGCTCTGTCCCCACTGCTGTTCTGCAAAGGCCTGAACCCCCTCAGCCAAATCATTAACAACACTGGCTACGGATACCGACTACGGAATGGAGTAACCATCAGCCACCCTCTCTGCATGCTGTATGCCAGGAGTGAACAAGATATTGATTCACTGATCCACACCACTAAGATCTACAGCAATGACATTGGCATGTCATTTGGAGTGGAGAAGTGTAGATGTGACAAAGAGAGGGAAGGTAGTCAGAACTGAGGGGATTGCATTACCACAAGATAACAGACATTGAGGACAGCTACAAGTAGCTTGGAATCCCACAGTCAAATGGGAACCATGAAGAGGCCACTAGGAAAGCTGCAACCACCAAGTACCTGCAGAGAGTAAGGCAAGTTCTGAGGAGTCAGTTGAATGGGAAGAACAAGATCCGGGCAATCAACACCTATGCCCTACTAGTCATCAGATACCCTACTGGGATAATAAGCTGGCCAAGGGAGGAGATACAAGACACTGTCTTCAAGATGAGAAAGCTCCTTACTGTGCATGGAGGGTTTCATACCAAATCCAGCACCCTAAGATTGTCCGCTAAGCAAAAGGAAAGAGGCCAAGGACTAGGGAATGTCAGAACCACTATCCTGGATAAAACAAAGATCCATGAGTAGATCAGGAAGATGGCCACAAATGATCATGTGCTAAGTGAATACCTCAGGCAGCAGAACCCCAGAAAGAGGAGGGGAAAGAGCAGGAGCCATCATGGAAGGACAAGCCCCTGCATGGCATGTTCCACTGTCAGATAGAAGAAGTGGCTGATATTGAAAAATCCTACCAATGGCTGGACAAAGCTGGACTGAAAGATAGCACTAATCATGGCAGCACAGGAACAAGCTCTAAGTACAAGATCGATAGAGGCTGGGGACTAAGACACAAGGCAAGACCCCAGGAGCAGGCTGGGCAGACATGCCCCTAAGACAATCCAGCATATAACAGCAGGGTGCAAGAAGCTAGCAGGCAGGGCATACATAACCAAGTGGCTGGCATAGTATACAAGAACATTTGTGCTGAGTATAATCTGAAAGAGAATGGCCAAACTAAGATTCTGTGGGACTTCCAGATACAGACAGAGAAACTTGTAATGGCTAACCAACTGGACATAGTAGTGGTGGACAAGCATAGGAAGAAAGATAACATCAAGACAGAGGAACACAAGAAGCTTGATAAACAACAAGGGCTGAGAGAAGAGCTAGAGAGGATGTAGAAGGTGAAGGTAACCATGGTCCCCATGGTAATCGGAACACTCAGGTCAGTGACCCCCAACTGGGAGATTGACTCCAGCAGAGTCCATGAATGACATCCAAGATCTCTGTTCAGAAGAGTGCAATCCTAGGAACAGCTAACATACTGCCAATGGCTCTTAAGCTCCCAGGCCTCTGGTAGAGGACTCATGCTTGGAGGACATAAAAATATAGATACAACTGTAGTAGTTGTAAAATATAGTTGTAGATTTGCTGCTATGGTTGGAATCACTGTCCTGTTGCATGACCCAATTGACAGATGGCCTTGCATTTGACTCTCAAATACTTTGACATACAGTGGAATTCATGGTCGACTCAATAACTGAAAGATGCCCAGGTTCTGTGGCTGCAAAACAAGCCCAAATTTTCACCCCTCCACTGTTTTTTATGTACTGGTGTAGGGTGCTGATATACTGTGTTTGGTTTTCACCAAATTTGGCACTGTGAATTATGACCAGACTTCTCCACTTTGGTTTTGTCTGTCAAAAGGACATTGTTCCAAAACTTTTGTGGTTTCTGACATTGAACATCCTAACTGAGGCCTGTAGAGTTGTAGCTCTTGGATTTTTTTTTTGCAATTTCTCTGACCTTGGCAACTGTCTATGAACCAAAATGATGCATTTTGAAGCCACTTCATTTTTTTTTTCTAATTTGGAATGAGTTGTCACTAACAAGCTTGGTTAGTAAACCACATCCAACTCAAAGTCAAATGTATATACTAAATAACAGACTATGAAATTATCAAAAATTTACTTACCAAATCTGTAGCGCAACCTTCTTGTACAGGATGTTACACACAGCAGGTCATATTATTTGTCAGATAAGCCCATTAAAAATCCTCCACGTGGCACTGGCTATCAACAACAGTCAAAGACCACACATCTTATCGACAATATCCAAATAGAAGAGTAAAGGAAATCACTCACCATACAGTTTTTATGAAGTGGAAACTCTCCATAGATAGCAAAACAGTTTTGTACCAGGAACTTCTGTGTTGACTTCATTTTTCAGCCCCAGAAGCCGGCTACAAGTAGTTTGCCATGGTTATTATTCAAATAGCTGCTCTATTTTCAACCTGGTGCATTAACTAGTAACCTTCACCCTTCACAATTTGGGACCTATGTCACACACAAATTACCCACAAGGCCATGTTCCTTAAAGGTAAAGTCTTAGCTGGAAACAAGAGAATCACTGCCCCTCAGTCTTCTGTCTTCTTCTTTCATCAGTTAACAATAAGCACAGTGCATGTTGTCAAATGGACAAACAAATGCTCACTCAAGGATAGAAGAATCAGGAATCTTTGACTGATGCTTCGACTTTTGCGGGGCAGCCCAAGTGTTATCCCATTGCTGTACATGATATGGGTCTTATGTCTTAACTTGGTCACAGGCTTGCAGCGTGTCAGTTTGTCTTTATTAAGCAACAAGCAAGTTTAATCAATGCTAGGGAAACTATATGCTTTCTTCTCTCTAATGTGCCATTAAGAGCCATTCAGAGTGACTGAACAGTTGTCACAGAAAGTGGAGAAACACTGAGTAATCAATGATAGTTAAGAACTGTAATTTATCACCTTGCCACCACTGAGGGTTTGCAAAATGAGCCCTCCTGCTTGTAGAAGAGAATGTGCTGGGGGAAGCTTGGGTGATATGGTGGCCAAGGCACACAAGGGTCAGGGCCCAATTACTCTTCATCTACTGCTCCTCATCACCACTGGCAGAGGCACAGTTCAATTGCTGCATTATCTAAGCATATCAATAGTGCAGAATTAAAAGTCATTGATTTTTTGCAAGTTTTTTTTTTTTTGACTCTGGTGAATAGAAGGTAGACGGAGCTGTAGCACTGAACTGATGTCTTTAAATGAGTAAATGCAAGGTAAGATTGAAAAAATGAGAGAAAAGAGTGAATTCTGTTGCTTTTTTTTTTTTTTTTTAAAAACTGCTTAAAATAAGTGCAATGTCAGCTTTATCAGTGTTGTGCAACATATTAAAATAGTAGCCTCATCATTAACTTTCTGCCAGTACTTTAACATGGAAACTGAATTATAAAAAGTCCCCCCTGTTAGAGCATCATATATCTGGCTGTTAAGGGTTCACAGTAAGCTGGAGTCTTTATCATGGCCAGACTTTTCTGTGAAAATGACCTAATAAACATAAATAACGACAATAGCAACCCCACATCAGTCACTCTGTGCATGAACAGTCAGAATGACCATAGCAGGAAAGAGTTGAAAAGGCCAAAAAGAGAGAGAAAAATTTCAATTTCAAGAGCATTATTATTTTCATTAATCATAGCCCTGCCATCAACCTATCCTTATGCCTTAGTGAGAGATCTATTATACGCTCCATTTAGCCTCAGCCATATTACCTCATATGTTTTCCTGGCTGACCAAATAAGACTTAAGAGATAAAACAATTTACTGTTCATTATGATCCATGTCACTGGAATCAATCTATTAACCTGTGTTAACTGGGATGGCTTGCAAGATCTCATGGACTGTATTGAAGTAAAGGAAATGGATATTTATGTTTTGTATGTCTACCATCATAAAATGACCAGGCATTTAATTTGCCCCCTCCAACTCAGTGGATGGCTTTATTTTTCCGGTGGCCAAGGCGCCCTCCTCGCCTTTAAGCAGCCTCTGACCTGTGAAAGATTCTAACAAATTAGCTTCTATTGTGAAGCCAAAGGTGCCATCAATGAAGAGACGCTCCACTGCGTCTAAAGTATGATGGCAGAGGCAAGCAACAGAGCAGAGAACCTTGACATGATTGAATTAACCCTTTGTAGGAAATGTGCTGATAAGGATGGTGGTGGAGGGTGGGGTAAAGGGCTGTATTGCCTCGCATTCACCACGTCTGACAAGAATCAGGTGCCCAACCTGAATACTGTTTCCTCAACACAATGATTTTGGGCAGCTATTGTAATTATCTGTGTGATATTTCATGTATGCTATTCTATTTTCTCTGTTCCTCAATTCACTGAAAATAGAGAAACAGGGTAGAAGCCTCTGATGCAGCTTTAACTACTTCCATAATGCATGGAACTTTGACATTGCAGCTAAAATTTCCTATACATTAACATTCAGAACTCACACAAATTTTGTGTAAACCGTAGAAAAATTAAATTGCAATACACCACAACTTTTTCATGCAGGTGCATGGCCATAATTAATGGCCATCAACCTAATGGTGAGGAAAGGAGGAGGACCTGGAAGTCAGTGTTTGTTGTACTGAAAAACTATATTTTGGTAAAAATTTTAATGAACCAAAAGTTCACATTCAAGAATTACTTGAGACACTGAGTTGTACTTAGGCCCAGATGTTATCTGCATTTCACCAGTTTTCAATTGCTATCAATGAGCTACAGAATGATTGACAGCAGTGGAGCGGCTTCAGTCCTGCACTAAGCAGCTCCAATTTACAAATAAGGGGTAATTGGTGTTCATGTAGACAGCTCTGACAATTAAAAGGTAAACAGATCTACTCCATCCAATGTACCCAAGACAGACCAAAACACACTTTTATAGATAATATATCTATTTAGAAAGGCATATATCCTAATGCAGCTCCTAACTTACCTTGCTTGGTCTAAAGAGGCATCTCAGTGAAAATAATGATTGATCCGTCTTTTATAAACAGAAAGCTCAAAACCATGCTCTAAACTTACAAAAGGGATAACAAATTGCTTCCAGGTAGAAAATTATTAATTAACCAACTGAACTACTACATTACTATTATGTAATTTTGGCATTAATAAAACTTATGGTCAAGATGATAGATTAGATACTTAAAGCAAGTTTTAAGCCACTGCAATATTTTACTTGTAGTACAGAAATCAATGGAAATGACTGTCTATATGTTGGGAAAGAAAAAAAATATTGCTACATTTAAAAAAATATAAATGAGTACAGAAGTGATGAGGGGGTCAAGCAGTGCAGCGGGGCACATTCACCACTGCACAGAAACACAGCTGTTTTAACTGAACTGTGTTGCCCACCAAGGATTTTAAGTGAAACTCTGGTTGCAGATTTGAGAGGAGGGGAAAAGGTGTCACTCATTCTGGCACCATATGCATTCCCTTTTCAGATTAAGATCAATAATCACAATAAAACAAAGGCATCAGTATGTTGGGCCACACTAAGGGAACACATCTCAAAGAAATTAGGTTGTCTTGTTCCACCCACTGGACTGACAAAACAAAGTGGCACTATCCAGTCACTGGCCACTTTGTTAGGTACACCTTTTCAGGTGCTTGTTAAGGCAAATATATGTATGATCAGTCAATTATATGGCAACAACTCAATTTCAGCATGTAGATGTGGTCAAGATGACCTGCTGAAGTTCAAACAGAATAGGAAGCATAATAATAGGGAAGAAAGGTGATTTAACTCAGTGGTCGGTGCCAGACAGGCTGGTCTGAGTATTTCAGAAACTGCTGATTTACTAAGATTTTCTCAGTAAATCATTTTTCTCTCGCAAAACCATTTCCAGGGTTACCGAGAATGGTCCCAAAAAGAGAAAATGTCCAGTGATATGAATAGAAAAATTTGCAGTAGAGCACCTCAGATTGCAAAACATGTTGAACCTTGAAGCAGATTGACTACAGCAGCAGAAGACCACACCGAGCGGTCCATGAAAACATGGCTCCATCTTGTCGTGTATCAAAAGTGCAGGCACGTGCAGGTGGTGTAACATTGTGAGGATATATGTATGGATGTTTGTGTGTGTGTCTGTACACATACATTTTTTGAGCCAAATATCTTTTACCAATTTTGATTACATTTCATATTGCTATAACCTTAAGCTCTTAATGAATATCATAAACAACTTCATATATAATAAAATACATAATATATGTGACATACACAGGGTTAATAGTGAGAAGATAATTGCAATCGACTGAAATAGGCTCATAAAATAGCTCGTAAAGATTTTTGATTCTGTTAGGATTCTATTTTTCATTTCATTGCATTGTAAAAGGACTTTGG
This sequence comes from Pterophyllum scalare, assembly GCA_024447675.2. Lineage (NCBI taxonomy): Eukaryota > Metazoa > Chordata > Actinopteri > Cichliformes > Cichlidae > Pterophyllum > Pterophyllum scalare. The sequence continues at coordinate 68,291 of JAMQGT020009684.1, read as the reverse complement.
AACAAGGATACTGACATTATCATATTTTTAATCTGAGTCCAACACCTGTGACACTTTCCATCAAGAAAAGACAGGGTACCACCTATGAATATATGTTTGGATAGAAAATTAAGGTCATAGGTTACTGGCATGATCTGCTGTCAAACACAGAGTGAAAATGTGCTTATTTGTTTCTTTAAGTCAAGACTGATTTCATTAAGACATAGAAAGGCCAGCATGGCATCAAAAAGAGATTCAGGTGCTGCGATGAGATTAAACCAAACATAGCTGAGAGAAAGCTACTAGATTGCGGAGGAATTTGGGTACACTTATTTGCTCATGGGTATAAGTCACTTACCTTAAATGGCATACAGGTATTATCCAAAATCAAGACAGAAACTATTTCTTTTAAAGGCTGTTAAAGAGAAAAGCCTTGTTTTATTTCTGGTTATATATCAAAAATATGTGTTTATTAATATGGAGATTCAATCCCAGAACCTATCCATCTGATTATCAGGCTATCAGGATAGGTAAACACTTTTTAAAATCAAAACTGTGAGCTGGCATTAGGCCTAAATGTCGAGTGGTTTACCCAAGGAAATGTATGTACCTCGTGCCTTTAGCAGAAGCCATACAAGGGGGAAAATAAATAAAAGGAAGAAAGGATCCCATACCACTGTATTGCCTTTAGGGGACTAGGAGTGTGGAGAGGACAGTGGGGTCAAAGCAACTTGATTTGTATCGTATGTCCCATGGGACAAGAGAGTACACCAGTCAAATCCAAGTTACCTGGCTTTTGGCTACCCTGTGGCTCCTAAACAATAACAGTAATACTACTAGATGTCTAGGTGAAGAGTAGAATGAGACAGAAGGGGAGAGTATTGGGCGGGGCAGAGAAATAGTCTTTAAAAGGTATGATTGCTACAAGTTATGAAGCTGCCATTTATCATGGGAATGGGACCATTTGAGTTTTTGCACCAAAAATAGCATTGAATTCAAGCACTGGAATTTTTTTTTTTTACCAATATGTGAATCATGTGAAAACAAAAGAAACATATAATCCATATAGCACATACGATGTTATGGCAACTGTGTGCCTGTTAATTTCTCTCTACATGACATGATGTATTGCTGTTTTGGGAAAGAGAAGACATGAAATAGTGGCTGTCATGAATATAGCTCACTGATTGTACATCTGCAGAACACCAGTAAAATAAGCAGCGGTAAACAAGGAGAGGCTGAAGCACCAGATACAGGGCTGTCATGTATTTGAAAAAAGTTGTTTCAACCAGCTATTTGCACATTTTTGATAACCAAGCAGAAAAAAGAAAACAAAAAAAGCATTCTATTATTTATTTATTTTCATTTATTTATTTATTTTTGTTTATTTTTGGGGTGGTGTGGGGGGTGATTTCTTAAATTGCCATACATGAGTTTCAGTGACAAGCACATAGAAATATACTTCATGTCATACTGTTGTGCTCTCTGAAGAGGGTCTGTCTAACTGTGAGGCTGTCATCATCATGAGCACTTCTCATCAGTGTTATACACACTGAAGTGTTTTTGCAACCCGAACATTTCACTTGTCCACACAACGCACATGTCACAGTATTCAGAATAACAATATGCTGCCATTGTACGGATAATTGCAGATCTAATTAACTGAATGAGCAGAGAATCACAGGAACAGAGAAACTGTTCAAGGGTAAATGATGCACATCCCAGTGTTTATCATGCATTTCAAGCATACATAACAGGATGAAAACACATTTTCCAATATAATCCGGGCTCAATCGTCAAATAAAAATCAATAAATAAACCAAAAAGGTAAAAATTGTCCTAAAACACAGAACAAATCTAGGCCAGGCTTGGTGAAGGGTGATTTGACACATAAGCTCCTTGTAAGATATGCTCTGAAATATGCAGCCAACGATCTCATTGCTTTGTCTTTTCTAATCATTATCAGGTATGGTCCTAATCTGTCCCTACAATACAGCAATTCAGCTGCACTGCCACTCGTAACACACCACTATACATCTGTAAGATTGTGATTTTTGGATAAATAAGTCACTGAATGAGAGTCGTTAACAAAATACAGAGGAATTTGGTAATATAGCAGTAATTAATATGTCCAGAAATCATTAGACTAAGGTAACTGCAGTAACAACAAAAAAAATTAGTTTGGGCAATTGTAAAAGTTGACATTAACAAAAGATTACAATCGTAGCTGCATTTTGGTAGGTACCAACTAATACATAGAAACTTAATGACTTTTGAACAGTGTAGGTCTAAAGAAACCATTTGTGGTATTATGAACAATTCTGTAATAATACTGTCTACTCAGAGACAGCTGGAGCACTTCCAGTACTGCATGAATGCATTCATAAATGACCAGGGAGTTCTTAGAGCCTTGCATTCCTCTACTTTTGGGCTGTGTTATATTTTAGCTGTAATATGATTACATCCCTTATTAGCATCATACAGTTGTCATTGAATAAACTGATTAATACCACTGTTTCTTTCTTTTTTTTCTTTTTTTTAACTTTGCTGTCCAAAGAACAAGCAAAGTGGTAATGATTAGGTCTTAATGACAGAAGACCCTCTAGGGCTGTTTATGGCTTGTTTGTGGCTTGTCTGAACAAAGGAGTTTAAGTGAAGAATAACAGTATCGTATGCTACGTCACACCAAGGGAAAACAGTGGTTGGAGACCATGGCACAATCAAAATTACTGCATCCAAATACAATGCAAATCTTGTTGCCTGTGAAATGGTTACTTCAAAGACAGGAACCAGGTCTGTGGCCACTTGTAGTCAGTTGCTGTCTTCAAAGCAGCTTTGGTATATAAAGATGGCAACAAAATGCCAATTATATGTATCATATTCATATCAGTCTGCTATCAATTTGCAATTGAATGAGGCCAAGTTGTCAATTAAACAAAATCTGTTTGTGATAACAGGGCGGTCAACTGTTAAATCTGTGAAAATCACAAATCTGTTGGCATCTGTTGCAGATCTGTTGCCATCTACATACACAAAAATTTACATCAAACAGAAATTCACATTGACTACTTACATCGGGAGTCCAACCAGAACTTCATAGATGTGAAATAGAAATTCAGAAATCTCTCCACAAACAATGATGGAGTTGCTGCAGGATGGTGATTTGACTGCAAAATCTCAGAGATGTTTGACAAACTTCCTTTTATATAGGAATATAACCAAAATACAATCAGCTGGCAGCCAGATGAGTCAAGCCACCTACTGCAAAGACACACATCACAGACAAGTTGCGAACATTGTGATAAAATGACTCAGACTGATTGCAATGTGTTAGCAATTATATGCAAATGTTTGCCAATCTGTCTAAGAGTGATGGCAGTCAGTGTGAGTCGCACTGCATTTGTCAGGACAGTTTGCCTTCCACCAGTCCACGTGTGCAATTGCCTTGCAATCAAAAGTGTCCAACACCCTCAACCTCTGTGTGACCAGTTGGCCGCTGCAACTACTTGCAATCAGTTGCTAAATGCAAAAAAATCCCAAGCCATCACCAGGCAACATCTGATTTTTTCTTGTTGCAAGGAGGTTGCCATCTTGTTTTTACTCTTTTTTATTTTTACTCTGTGAGTGAGCCATTAGCTACAAAACTACATTTCTGTCATATGAAAGGGTTCACTGTTAAAAGCACAGAAATGTATAACCCTATTCAACTGCCTTGATTCAGCATAAACCCCATAATAATGCAAAGTTAGCATCTATTAACTTCTAAATGGGATATTTAGATGTAAATGAGCCTAAAAAAAGATAAAGGGAGAGTAAAAGTTGTACTGGCTCAGTATCTGCTGGGTATGTTGGAAACCGCTAAGTGCAGGTTTTGTGTTAATTTGTCAGTATTCTGCTTAGAGTTTGCTCTTTGTCAGTTGCTGCTGTTGCTGTTGTTGCTGTTTGTTGTTTAGAAATAAAAAAAACAAAAATGTTGAATTTAATTAAAGAATGTTTCATCATGAATATTGCATTGCAGTATATTATTATATTGTGTTTTAAATAAAATTTCAAAGAAATCCCATGCAGCAATGATTCTGTAATGCTGCTAATCAGCTTAACCCCAAAGGCAATTGAGTTGGTATGAACTGAAGTTGTCTTCACACTACACTAACCCATACAGATGAAATGGCTTTGGTAGCCTATTATCAAGCTATGATACCACATACCTCACATAAATAACATCCACAACTTATCCTTTCTTTGCTTCCCTCTGCGATATGAGTTTGTCAGGTGTGTATTGACATGTTTTGGCTTCCAATGAAAGCATCACTGCAAGAAAGGTGGAAAATCAATACAAAAAATATTACCTAGTTTAGATGAGGTTGTAAGGTTACTCTGGTATGAACACATGAGCAACAAATCTCAGCTCATATCACCTATAGGTTGTGGGATAGAAAACTGGCAACGAAAGAGATAATTAAAGGGCAACACACACATAATGTACACCTGATGATAAAATGTATATTGAATGCAAATGTGATGACTGCAATAGATATTCAAATAACAAACAGATGTGTTCATAAATTAACAGTTTATTCAGAGTTGGCTCATTATATTATAGAGAAACACCACACTCTGTCCCTTATGTTTCATTACTGTTTCCAACCAGTTCCACTTGAATAGGAGTTTATTTACTCATATCAAATTGAATTAAAGATAACCTACTTATTCTTACCCTGTTTTAATTGTTTTCTATTCCTGTGATGTTTATTTTTGTATAATTATGTTTTTCCCTATCTATATACTGTATCTATTAAATTTTAGGTACTGTACATTATCTTCCATTTCAGCCTTTCAATCGCATATTATTCCTTCTGCTTTAACTGGTCATTCCATGACTGACTTTCTATTTATGCTTGGGTTTATTCAAAAGTAAATTAGTAGGGCAGTAACCAGTGCTGGACTCACCTATTTGTGTGTTTAATTGGCCATGTTGTCACTGGAGTTAATTGGTTCTCTGAGTCCAGGTAGTTACTAAATGTTTGGCAGCATTAGAACCTCAGCACTTTTCCATTAATGGTGCGTGAAATGAAATGTTTGATACTGCAAATAAAATCAGTGATATTCAAGGATGTTATGGTTGGTAATGTGTTGAAACTGCCATTTAATGGGTCCTGGAAGATTGGGGTAGTGTCAGCCGGAACCGCCTGGGCCCTCTCCTGACATTGCTAGTTGCCTCTCCATTCCCTTAACGACTGTCTACACTGATTACACAGACCCCCCAAAAGCTTAAAGCTGGGGAAACACTCTCTATTAGTAGTCCAATTAGAGTCATTAGCATATTCTACTTCATTTTGATGCAATGATTATGCGCCACAAAATATAAACCTTATATGGAGGAAAATTACAGTCGATGAGAACAGCTAAGGAGGAAAAATATCTGGTGAACAATTCTGCAGAAGTAAAAAGAAAACGAATAATTTTGTTTTCATTAAAAAATTATTAAATTGTGTTTCCAAGGGGATTGTATGAGTAATACTCTCTTGTGAATTTTCTGACAGAAGTTGCTATTGAGTGCGAGCTGTCTTATTAGACTTGATGTAGAGTGAATAAGAAAAAAAAAACATGAATTAGTTTGATCAAAGTGACAACCATGAGTGTCCGCACAGGTTCTGCCCTTCTACGAGTATTAAATTAATAGATGTTTGTCTGTTAAGTCAACCAAGACTGACTGACATATGGAATATGACCAGTAATACAAATATTACTGGTTGACATTGGCCTACCCAAGACATACTGATACCAGCATACACATAAAAAAAGAACATAATTCAGAAAGAAAAAAAGATTTATAAAACTGTAGAATATTGGAAGCAAAAGGCAGCTCTGGTCATTTAGATAAGCTTGCCCTTTAAATAGCCCAGTGGTAACTATAACACTTTGTATTTGAAGGAAAGCACCCTTTATGTCTCACAACAAACACATAACACAGCAAATAATAACTTAATTACCAGCATACCTGTTGCTAGTTTTTATTAGTTACTAGAGTGGGCTGTAATGTTCCAGAAGAGCATTCCAACAACTTCAGTTAATTAGCAACTAAATGTTATTGTCGAGTAAGCTAATTTGTATTTCTGTATATATGATGTGAATCTACAATCTGAATTTTGTTTTTGTGCAACATCTTGTAAAATAAATTGAAGTATAAAATCTTTGTTATTCAAAGGCTACCTGAAAATACTGTACGGGTCAGTAAGGTAAGTTTAGTGTAGGCTACACTGGTTAGTTTGCAGTACTTTAGTGAGACAGTAATGCACCATGTTGAACTCTGTGACAGGTGAACACACCTGTCAGGATATAAGCTCCCACACACATATTTCTATATTATATCTTCTTGCAGCTGTCTTTCAGATTCCTAGTGTTCATATTCAGATTCCTAGTGTATATATTATTTATTAATGCAAATTATTAATGCACAACATCAGTCTTACTATTACTCTTCTTTACCTACATTTATATATTTTGTTTTATTTTAGTTATTTTTTTTTATCACTTTTGTATATGCATAGTTTTGCATTCTGCACCTGTGGTACTTCTACCCTCACTTGTTGTTTATTGTAGATTTTTTTCTTGCTGCTGTAACATAATAATTTTATCTATTACTTATAGGCTGGACTATTGTAAGTTCCTTGAAAAGTCTTCAGTTGATCTAAAATGCTGCAGCGAGAGTACTGACAGAGAGCATATTTCTCCCATATTGGCTTCTCTTCATTGGTGCCCTGTTAAATCCAGAATTGAATTGAATTTTGAATTTTATATTTTTAAGATTAGGCTTAAAACTTACCGTTTTGATCAAGCATATAGTTAGAGCTGGATCAGGAGAATCAGGTGACCCTGAACCATCCTTTAGTTATGCTGCTATATGTCTAGGCTGCTGGGGGTCCCATAATGCACTGAGTATTTCTTTTCATTCAGCTCTTTTTGATCTGTTTATACACCACTCTGTATTTAATAATTAGTTATAATTAACCTCTGGCTGTCTTCCACAGCATGTCTTGTGTCCTATCTTCCAGCAGATGACGGCCCCTCCCTGAGCCTGGTTCTGCTATAGATTTCTTACTGTTAAAATTGAGTTTTTCCTTCCCACTGTCACCAAGTGCTTGCTCATATAGGGTTGTTTTGATTGTTGGTTTTTTGCTGTAATTACTGTAGGGTCTCTACCTTACAATATAATGCATCTTTAGGCAACTATTCCTTGTGATTTGGTGCTATATAAATAAGATGTAATTGAATTGAAGTTATTATGTGACTTATTTTTAAGAAATTCAAATTTTCCCCACACTGCACCTCTACACCCAATCTCACAGTTCTCCAACTACCAAATCCCACGTACTTTGCATATTAGAAATGCATATTAGATATGCAAAGTAATTTTAATGATGACATCACTGCTAGCCAATAATAGCATTCAAAACGTGTAAGCAATCTCTCCCTTGTTGCTAAGAACAACCTGTGAGCCTGGAAATGATGCTGATTCATGTTATTTGCCTAAGAATTAACCCTGCGACTTCCGACTTCTTTTGCCAGATTGGGTCACATGTGACACAGTAAACACTATGGCAATACTAACTTTGAATTGAATATAAAACAACAAATTTATGTTTGATGTTAGTAAACTTTAGTAAACCGTCAATCTGAAGATGGCCACTGTTATGAAAGTGATAAAAAAAAAAACTGAAAACACTGATGCTGTATGAGACACCTTAGCTGTCTATGGTGCTCCTGACCGATCTTGTCTGTGATGTGATTAAATGACAATTATGAATAATTAATACAGTTGACGCATTGTTCTGTGGACATACACGCAACTCCCAAGCATAAGTTCGAAACCCTTCATGTGACCTAAAATTTTTAAAAATGGTTTTAATGAGTTGTTCTATCTGTGAGACAGTTAAAATAACTTTACATGTTCAGACATTATTATCATAGCTGTAGTGAGTCATGTTTCTAATGTTCTAAGAACAGAACAGAAGTAAGAACTCTCTCTTCTTTGGAACTTATAAGGCCAGGTGATGTTCTGTCTGTGAGATACTGTATCAGCACAATGAAAAATATTCTCTCTGTTGTAGCCTGTGCTGCAGCCTTCTCTGTCCAATTAGGACAACTGAGGCAGTGAGGCCACAACCCCCAGATCCAGTACATTCTCGTCAGTAGCCAGTGCAGTTAAGTGTTGCATTGGCTAATGCCAATAGCAAGCTACAGTGTCATTTAAAAGTAATCCCCCACAGAATGCCCTATCCTATCTTACCTTCAGATATTGGTGATGAGACATTTAGATTTCGAATTCAAATTGTCATGGTCCGGGGTCCGTTGGACCCTGTGTGTTTTTGGTTTGGCTTTAATTTGTCTGTTCTGGGGTTTTTCTTTTGTTGTGGGGTTTGGTTATGTTTGATTTTCTAGCTCCTTGTGTTTCCCAATGTTCAGTGTCAGGTCCGCATCTCTGTTCCCTTGAGTCACTTCCTGTTTTATTTTGACAGTCTCGTGTTCCCTGCGCATTGTGTTTAGTTTTGCTTCCCCTGTGTCATTTGGTTCACCTGTCGTTCCCTGTTGTTTTCACTTGCCCTAATTTCCTTGTGTGTATTTAAGCCCTTAGTTTTCCTCTGTTCATTGTTGTGGTGTTGTCCTTGTTGCCCTCATTGTTCCCCCCTTAGCTCTGTGTGTTTGGGTTTAGTGTTTTTGTTTTTTCCTTCTCCCAGGCTTTGTGAATGTTTTTGCCTCGGTAGAGATTTCGGGGTTTTTGTGTTTCATGTGAATTGACAAATAAAGCAGTTTTAGTTTAAGGCTGCATTGCGTCCTGCATTTGAGTCCTTTCCCTCACCACACATCCCCCCACCGTGACACAAATAGTAGAATCTTTCCTAGAAAAACAGAGAATACTACTGTGACCTGGTAATGATTTAATTCGCTCTCCTTTTGTTTATGTATATTTTGATCTCCCTCAAAACTTAGAGGAGTAGCAGCCTCCTCTGCCTCTATGAACCACCCACCCACCTCTGATGTAAAGCAGGTCAGGTCTTAGTTTTGTTCTACACATGAACATCACTTTCTGTGCGGTCTTATGTTTTTTTTTTCTTTGCATTCATTAGCACTTTAAAGTCTTAAGCCTCTATAGAAGGAGAAATTGCTATACATATACATACATATACCCGGGTGTGTACGTTTTTTTGATCTTTTGTGTTTTCATTACTTTGTAAATGTTGCAATAAGCTGAGAAACAGGAAAACACAGAACACTATACCATGTGGAATCCATAAAATAAACAGTGAAGCAGCTCAGTATTTTGAAATAAATGCCATTCTTTTTCATTACTGATGGATCGCTAATGAAAAAATACAGCATACTGTTTCACTCTCACAAATTGTGAACAATTATAATGATTAAATAAATTATTAATTGCACTGGCAGTCATTTAAAGATGTTCTAATTCTAATGACAATGCTGGCAATGGGAAATTTTGGAAAAAAGGGAAGGGCTGTTTGTGAGACAGCAGGTTGACAGACAAGTTTTAATGAGCGCAGCAGTGCAACGGTATTAGGTGGAGAAAGGAAATCAGGCCATATCTTTGTCAAGGTTGTGTCCCTGTTTCATGAGAACAAACAACCAGATAGTATTTTGAAATGTAACTAATTTCCAATTTTTCTGCCCCAAAATGTACACATGTTAAGTGGAAAATCATCATCTTCATCTCTCTTTCAGTTCCAACTTAAAATCTTTTTCACTTATTTATATTCATTCCCTGAAAACAGTTTTTATCGGTATGACTGAATTACGACTTATTAGGGTAAACACTTTAAGCCTATCACCATTTCATATCCCAGAAGCTATTTGGCACATGTGCAGAGACTCTGATCCAGAGCTGCATGCTCTAATGTGTAGGTGAAGGTGTAGTATAAGGTCTACCTTATATCACAACAATAAGAAGTTCAGCATCAGTATAGAATGTGTTTGGCTAGTAAACTGAATAGCTTTTTGCATGTAGAATCTTTCCCCCACCACCCCCTAAAAAAACCCCAAAACAACCTTCAATAGACCAAAATGCTTTAGCACATACATTTTTGAGAAAAAGACCTCTAACTTGTATAAACTGGTAAACATGCAGGGGGGAACACAAGTCTGCTCTTTGTGATAAATATTCAGTTGGCGATGACTGAACAAGATAACCAACGTGTCTTCAGAGGTTATCAGGGAGGCTGCTACATTTGGATATATTTTATCAGTTTATCTGTTATCTATTTAGCTAGTGGCCACCACAGAAATCAAAACAGGGGAGATTTTGAATCAAAATGAGATTGCACTTAGTGAAATCAATATATTTTTCTATGTAACCTTTTGTGTAATGCATGGACAATGATGCTACATTTTCATTTGCTTTTAAATGTTAATAGAGCATTTTGTAAATGGCTTAAAAGTAGTAATCAGTGTTCATCTCACTAAAATGTCTAGCTTATTTGTATTAAGGAAATGTCAATTATCCCATACAAAACAGTGTCATCAACATCAATGTAATACATTATATATCAATCAAATACGTGCGTAAGAACCAAAAGGTTGACCACTAGGGAATGAGATTACCAAAATCATATTTAATAAAAGCCATCTGTAAAGCCCTGCTGATTTGGTTGATGAAAAAATACAATTGATCTGTTTCTTTTTGTGAATTAGAGACTAAAGTAGATACAAATTTTATTTCCTATCACCTACACTTGGTGGGAGAATAAAATTGTTATTAATAAAACACCTAAGAGCCAGCATCTGAGAATTATTCTATACCTCTTTGCCAATTAGGCCTTTGAAGGTGGGACCCCTTTTGAAAGAGGCTTTTAGATTAATCATATTATCTGCAGGTTCTGAAACAAGAATGGTTCTTGACCTCCTCTTCCATAAGAATCCATTATCTTAAACTATCACAGTAATCCTGGCTTTGGGTGGGGAGAGAAGGAAGCAAGAATCAAGCCTAATAGATAGCAAATAAGATTAATCTATGATCTAAGTGCCGATTACACTTGGACCTGCCCTTGAACACTCAGGTGTAACCTTGAGATCTGCATCCACTCTTAGCCAGCAATTGGATTGAAAGTCCCTTAAGGGCTTCAGGTGGTGGAGGGGCACTTTGCCAAGACCTTACCCCTGAGAGATCAAAGGCCAAGCAGCTTAACCCTTACAAAAGCGAAGGTGTTAAATATAAGGTCTATAATAGGTGATGGATGTATGCCCCTCCATATTATTTAGTACCACATAAAGCAGATTTTGAATTAAGAGGTCTATATTAAATAAATAAATAAAACACACTCCATTGTTAATTAGATACAATTTGTGTTTAAACAAGAATAATTGAAGCACATTACATTTATATTAACACTATTTATTATATTTTGATCAATCTCAAACATGCAGCTTATATGTAGTCTATTATTTGCAGAAAGAGCCATTTGCCTCTGCTCTGAGTAATGGTTTTGTGATAGACTGTACATGTTTAACATATGGAGATCAATATGCAAGGCTCTCACTCAAGGTTCAGATCAGCAACACGAATGAGCCGTAGACAAACACAGACTTGCGGATCAATGCTCCCCTCAGTTTGACTCTGAAGCTGACTATTTGATTAATCTGGTGGGGCAGCCAGGGAAGAGAAACCAGGCATACAACAGCTGATAGTTTCATGCCATTAGGATGGCTAGAGTAATGAAATTTCATTTAATTTGTCAGGAAGAGAGTGCTAATGTTAAAAAGCTTTTGGGTAATAAAAAAAAGTCTTGAGAGATGTGAAGGAAAGCCTTAAGTAATTACTCTGTGTATCTCTGGGTCCTCATGATGGAATATTTACATTACTGTCATGGAGGTCCTAAGAGTAATTAAATTAGTGAGGTGGATAAGCTCTTTATTCCCACATTTTTTCTGGCCTTTTGTGAAAGAAAAGACTAATATGTGGACAAAGCCACTTTTCCTCATGATGGAATTGCTTTGCAGTTCAGCCACGGCATGCAGGCATAGTGAATGACTGTTATTTTATAGCATATTAAGTGTATGCCACCTTTACTCTTTTGAACTTGAATGTGTATAGTAGCTCAAACCTTTGCCAGTGCAAAATACGCTTCAATAAATCTATTAAGACATTCCTCAAGATATAAGACAGCATGGAGCTTCTGTAAGCATCATTTCTTTTATGTTGACGTTTTTGATGTTGTCTAAGAATTCAAACATACCAGCAAAGGCTCATTTGCTAAACCTCATAACTGAATGGCATAAGGTAAAAGTGCTATTGTCGTTGTAGGTAGCCCCTCTTTGCAAGGTGCAACTGACAACTGCAGAAGTTAAGAAATGAATTGCAAGATGAAATAATGAAAGATATGTATTGGAGTGGGAACAAGGTTAAGCGTAATGCTATTCCAGTTTACATTCCAAGGGTACAGGCTGTATGATGGTGTTAAAAAAGGTCTTCCCAAGAAAATAACCATAAATCCAGCAAGCTGTGTGTTGCATCTGACATCTCTATCGGGGTATATCAGTATCCTTTCTCACTCTATAAGAGTCTTACCAAGACAGATGTGTGAAAGGGCCTGGAAATGTATCTGACCGCTGGCTTACTATAATGAATAACTTCCACTTTAGGTCTTGCAATGTAAGCAGAAAATCCACCTTGCAGACGCTGGAGCTCCGTCATGAATCTAACCCGACAGCCGACATAATATAAAGGCGACAACACTTGTATGACTTCCATTTTCTTTGCTTTCTATTGATTTTCAGTTAATAACGGAGGGAAATACTAAACGTCCATGCTGAGTACCTAATAAATCCTGTCTGAGCTTTTTTATTGAGGCGAATTTAATAAAAGCACTGGGCTAGGTATGGGGATTTGTCTCAGTGAGAGCAGACAAAAAATAGAGATGAGTGGGGAAGGGTAAATCCAGATGCTAAACATTCATTCAAGTCTCATAACAACTGAAATTTAGCTTAACTCCTAACTCTTTAGTTATGCAAAAAGAATGTTTTTTATTTAATATCCAGATTAGGGATTCTTATGGTAATTTGTCAATGTGAAGGTAGTTCAGGTTAGGTTTAAAGTCTGTGACAAATGTATCCCCCACCCCCACCCCCCTTCCCCATGATGTCTCCTTAAATTCCTGGAATAAATGATATGATATTCACAATAAGTATCTAACAAAATAGTGTCTAAATGGTGAAAACAATCTCCCCTCAGGGTGAAACACGTCAACCAATTCATAATTTATCACTCACAAACATCAAAAAAGATTTCATTAAAATTATATATCTGTTTAAAATGGGGAAAAAAAAGAGCGACAATGTCTATTTGATTAATATCACGGTAAGAGGACTACACCACTACTCCTGATTCACCCTCAAGTCAAAAGAAATAGACAGCCCAGTTATATTAAATGAAGCTGAAAGATCAGCTATGTGGCCATGATGTCAATCAGTTAAGGCAGGGAGCTCGCTGAGTCAAAAGTCTCTATGAGAGCTAATTAGCTGCCTTTGAGGAATAAACATCACAGAGCATCAGTGCTACCACAGAACAAAAATAACATGTTAAATTAGCGTTGATAACATTTTTTAGTTTCGCATTCAGGTTAATTACTACTGCTTATGTCAATGTCAATGACTTTTTGACCACGTCATGTCTTCCTATTATATTTGTAAGTGCAACAACCACCCCTGTATTCAATCTCATTATGTCATCTGACACACAGAGTTTTGAAGGTAGGTGAATTTATGAATTTAGCTCATATTGTTTTTTATTCTATGACTAAAGTAGGATACTTGTTAATAAATTATGTAAATTAAGTTATAAATTAAGTTAAACTAAAAGGAGAGAGTGAGGGGGGGGGACCAAGCATTTTCTTTCATCACATTTGAGGCTAGAAAGAGGATACAGTTTCTTACATATTAATCAGTGGACAAAACAATACTGATAAAAACAATGCGACTGTGTACACCATTGGATCAACACTGAAAATAGGCAATTAAAGACACCTTAAATCTGTATGGCAGTTCTCCATTAGGCCAGCCCTAACATACATTGTTGTATCATGAACAGCAATATTCTCCCGCTGAAAGAGGTGTCAGAGCAGAAAACAACATGGTATTACATAACTTTATGTCCATTTTGGAAGTAAACTGTTATGTAAAGGGAAGTTACAACAGTTAATTTCTTAGCTTGATAAAGAACACTCACAGTATCATCTGTAACTGTTTACCTTCCATTTTCAACTTTCAGGCTTTGACACTAGAACACTGATACTGAGTGGTATGTTCCTTTAAGCTACCTGAGAACTAAGTAGTTTTGTTCACAATAAATCAATTAGCCCGAGTCATTCTGATGATGTGCTATTTGCAACCATTGTTTGGTTGTCTACAGTAAATGCTGTCTCTAAATTCAGTGAGTAAACACATGTCCAACATCAGCTTTCTGCAAATGATAGATTACCACTATTGGCTTTTACTGCTTCTAGCCCTGAAATCCGTAATGTAAGAGACTGGGACAGTAATAATGTCTCTTTTTCTCACTTGTCCTTCCTCTGTATAAATGTGAAGGGAGATGGCAGATACAGTACTGTACAAAAGTCTTACTTCATTTCTATTTCTTTATATTTTACTTCCAAGGAGTCTGACTTTTTTAATAATTTTTTTTAAAGTCGTCTGGAGCAATAATTCTCCAGACTTTCTGAAGGTCTTTCAATGTTTTTCTTTGCCCACTGGCTTATTTTTTTCACTCCTTTCAGTTCAGTCCTGGTAACTGACCATTTGTAGAGATTTATTTATTTATTTATTGTTGCCACTGGACATTCTCCTATGAATCAAGCACATGAAACCTAACTCATAAGATGAATCAATGTTGTGTCTACATATAACAGACAACTTAGAAAAGAGCCAATTTTGTATCTTCAGGCACTTTGTTACTAGCGGCATGATGCAAAAGTACATCATTTGTTCCCATTTATTTAGTTGAATCTATGAAAAATGCCAAAGACAACACAGTTTGACAAGCATAAAATAGTATTGTTGCACCAAGAATATGATTTCCAAAAAGCTCTTAACCAAAACCTTGAAATATCTTGGCATGGTGTGCACTGTGTCCTTAAAATATTTGAGGAAACTGGACAAGAAGAAATGACAGGCCTAAGAAACTAAAGCAGATGAACAGTATCTGAAAGTCATGTGCTTAAGAAATAGAAAAAAATCCAACAAAGACCTGGCAAAGAACCTGAGAGATCTGCCCCCTTAACACACAATGGAATACTATAAATCATGGATTGGCCTCCCCAAACTGATTTCATTATTGAAGCAGTGTGGGATCATATTGACAGAGAACAGAACAAACAGCATCAATATAAACATATATAAGCAAGGGAGAATAAGCTGGGATGTACATAATTGATACTATAAAAAGACATGGCTATAAAGCCTAAATGCATTTACTTGCACAAGTTTATTGGTATTAGTAATGCATTATTAAATTACTGTAGAAAACAAACATGTAATTTGACAGCTATCCAGATTTTATTCCATAAATGGAAAACAGTGGAAGTGTGGCTTTTTACAAGGCACTGCACCAGAGAGTTCTCAGCATGCACTCCTCTTCGATTTCCTTACTACGCTTTTGTCTGCATGAGAAAAAGCCACTCAAGGTCAAGCCATTAAAGGACTAACTCTGCTGTAGCTAAATTTTCTCACAATTGTAACCTAGAGCAAGAGATTAAAAGACAATTGATTCAGGGGAAGAGGGAAACCAGGTATACAGAAATGATAACCTGTACAGGTCAAGTATCAACATCAGAGGCGATTATCATTATCTGCTATGCCAAGTGAAAAAGGAGTGTTTATACATTATGTTAGTTTAGTTTAGACTAAGATTAAAAAAAGAAATGCACTATTGAATGCACTTTGAGTTTGTTTTTTTTTTTTTTTAAATAAATACATTACTCCTTGCTTAAGGCACGCAAACATGCTTGGGAAACGTATCTGAAAAAAATCTAACGTGCACCAATTTTTTGATGGAATGACTCTGACAAAGGCCACAAGCCAAAACACAATAAACTTGTTCTCTATGTTACTAATGTTGCTGCAGTTTGTTTCCTTGATGCACATTGGATGTATGTAAAGTCATACCACAAACCTGTACGCTGCTTTTACACCCACTTTTTGCCAGGAAATACTGTAAAGCTACTATTAACAGTGCCAACAAACATAAATCAGCTGATAAGCATTAATATGTTACTATTCATCATTGATAAAAGAAAACAGGAACAACCCCAAATTTCTTTTCAGAACTGTAACCAGGCTGACCAAGAGTCAGAGCTCGATTGAGCCAAATACTCCTTTGTCTTTAACTAGCAATGACTTCATGAATTTCTTTACAAATATCAGGTTTCAGAATTCATAATAGCCCTGAACCAGCAGTAGTGAAGATTATGAATTGTCTTCTTATGATAGTAGACTCATCTCTGCGCTTGTCGTGTGCAGCATTCGATGTTGTTGATCAAAATATTTTACTACAGAGACTATAATACACTCCTGGTATTAAAGGAAATGTGCTGCAGTGGTTTGAATTGTAGCTCTATGATAGATTCCAAATTATGCATGTAAATAGGGAGTCTTAATTAGCTACAGGGTTCTATGCTGGAACTAATACTTTTGGGGCCCTGCTGACTTCAACTGAGGATATAGTCGGGCAGTGGAAGGAATAAATTAAGGACCGCTTAATCCCCCTAACATGCTTTCTGTAGAGGAAGCAGAGTCTGCGGATGAGGGGGTAACTTGCCCATCACTGGGGGGAAGTCATGAGATCTGGGACAGTTCCACAGGATTGACAGACTGTGATGGTTTCCATCTTCAAGAAGGGGGGCCAGAGGGTGTGCTTCAACTATCAGGGGATCACACTCCTCACCCTCCCTGAGGTCTGTGCTGGGGTGCTAGAAAGGAGAGTTGGTTAGTCAGACCTTGAATTCAAGAGGAAGCTCGCAGCCTGGTCACAGAACACTGGACCAGCTTTTTATTCTCTCAAGGATATTCAAGTGTGTGTGGGAGTTTGCCCATCTAGTCAAAATATGTTGTTTTTGGACTTGGAGAAGGCATTTGACTGCTACTCTTCCACATCAAAAGGAACCAGTTGAGGTGGTTCGGGCATCTGACTAGGATGCCTCCTTGGTGCCTCTTGGGTGAGGTGTTCTGGGCATGTCCTACCAGGAGGAGGCCCCGGGGAAGATCTAGAACATAATCTAAGGATTATATCTCTTGGCAGGCCTGGGAAAGCCTTGGTTGGAGGAGGTGGCTGGAGAGAGTGAGTTCTGGGTTTCTCTACTTAGGTTGCTGCCACTGTGACCCAACCCCTGATAAGCAGAAGGAGATGGATGGATGGATGGATGGATGGATGGATGGATGGATGGATAGATGGATGGATGAATGGATGGATGGATGGATTGATGGATGGGCTAAGACTGCTGTAGGACTACATGTGATGCACTGTGATACACTGAGCACATCTTCCCCATTAACCTCTTTTAATTCTCCACATTTATGTACCACTGCAGCATTTATAAAAAAAAATTATCTTCTCTCTCTTAGCCTGTATTTTGTCATGTCTTCCTATGGTCACTTTTTATTTTCTCTTTATTCTTTTCTCTTTCCCGTCACCCCCCAACAGGCTCTCCCTGAAATTGGTTGTGCTGGAGATTTTCTTTTTCCTTCCCACCATCACAAAATGTTTTCTTCCAAATACCGTAGTGTCTTTTCCTTACAGTGTAAAGTGCCTTGAAGCAGCTGTTGTTGTGATTTGGCACAATATAAATAAACCTGAATTAAATTGAATTGTTGCATCTGGCCAAAATTGGCAAATAGTTTAAAAGCAGTTAGTTTCCTGAGTGAAGGATCAATGGAAGAACTCTGATCAAAGCAGAGAACACGTAAACTCTTCATTAAAAAGTAGTCAAATGCTGTTATGCAGAACCTGGTTCTGCTGGAGGTTTCTTCCTGTTAACAGAGAGTTTTTCCTTCCCACTGTCACCAAGTGCTGGCTCATGAGGGTTATTTTGATTGTTGCGTTGTCGCAGTAATTATTATAGGGTTTTTACCTTACAACATAAAGCACCTGGAAGCGATTGTTTGTTATAATTTGGTTCTATATAAATAAAATTGAACTGAATTGAATTAATGCAATCAAAATACATATTACCATGCATCTTTTCTTTCTCACAACACCAGTAAAACCTTTGCTTCTTTTAGGCTTTTCTCAGTGCATTCCTTTGCATATTTTGGTTTCTGTCACTTCCACAGCTGTTCAATGTTGTTAATGTCTCCCCAAACCACTTCCGTTGTGTTGTGAGAATTTTTTTTTCTGCTTCCATTGTGTTTTCATTTCTGTTATGTTTTTCTGTGCTTTGCAGCATTTTTCTATTTGCTGGTATTTTCTTACAATGCAGTCCATTTGACTTCTTTGGCCACAGTAGCAAACTCTTAAATGATATAAGCAACATCCATTGTCTCTTTATTCAAACTCTTAGTTTTGTTTAAAAAGTTTGCATTTTTTTGTACCTTTAAGAGACTACTACTACTACTGGCAGATTTTTCAGATCAAAAGCAAGTCAAGCAGGCCAAATGTTGATCTGCTAAGAGAACATAGTCTCAAGTAATTAAGTGGAGACATTTTATTAATCAAAGTTATAAACATCAAGTACATCAACTTATAGGACTCACAAACATATGGTAATTAGCTTTTACTACACTAATATAATATATTAACACCCCCAGCCCCTCCTGAACTCACATATGTTTGTTGCACATTCACGCACTCACACACACACACACACACACACACACAAACACACACACAATCATTACCATATTGCATGAGAGGAATCATTTGCTTGATTGGACATAGCTTTTAAATAGTCAAGAGGTCTAGCAACCCAGAATGGGGTCTTACAGTTTTCATCATGAATGACCTACAAACTACTGTCTATGAAGAAGTCACAACATGTTTCCTACTGAAACAGCAGAAGTGTCAGCTTGAAATATGACAAAAATCAAACATCTGCAGTCACTGGTGTGAGTGTATAAATGTAAATTTAAAAAGAATATCCCAATGTCCCAATAACATTGTATTTATAATCCCAATAACATTTTTACAAATAAATTAACATTTAAATAAGCTTAATCAAATATATGCAGTGACCCTGTTTATTCCAGTTAAATTTATAGACTCTTCCTAAATTGGTATTCTGTCAATCAGATTGTCTTCATGCTCTTAGCTGAAAAACATCAACTAATTTAAATTAAATCAACTATAGTTTGTTTTTTTGTTTGTTTGTTTGTTTGTTTTTTCTTTTACTACTTTGTTTGAACTATTACACATACATGGCTCAAAAAAACAGAAGGAACACTTTTTAATCAGATTGTAGTATCAAGTCAATTAAACTTCTGGGATATTGATCTGGTCAGTTAAGTAGCAGAGGTGGTTGTTAATCAGTTTCCGCTGCTTTGACTTTAATGAAATTAACAACAGGTGTACTAGAGGGACAACAATGAGACAAACCCCCAAAACAGGAATGGTTTTATAGGTGGAATCCACTGACATATATTTCCCTCCTCATCTTTTTGGACTGTTTTTTCATTAGTTTTGGATTTGGCTAAGGTCAGTGTCACTACTGGTAGCATGAGCCATTACCTGGACACTACAGAGGTTGCACAGGTATTCCAGCTCCTCCAGGATGGCACATCAAAAAGTGCCATTGACAGAAGATTTGTTTTGTCTCCCAGCAGAGTCTCAAGAGTATAGAGGAGATTTCAGGAGACAGGTGGTTACTCTAGGAGAGCTGGACAGGACTGTAGAAGGACCAGTATCTACTCTTTTGTGCAAGAAGGAACAAGATGAGCACTGCCAGAGCCCTGCAAATTGACCTCCAGCAGGCCACTGGTGTAAACGTCTCTGACTAAACAATCAGGAACAGACTTCATCAGGAAGGCCTGAGGGCCAGATGTCCTCTAGTGGGCGCTGTGTTCACTGCCTGGCACCGTGGAGTCCAATTGGCATTTGCCATAGAATACCAGAATTGGCAGCCACCACTGGTGATTTTTACAGATGAGAGCAGGTTCACACTAAGCACATGACAGACGTGAAAGGGTCTGGAGAAGCCATGGAGAATGTTATGAAGCTTGTAACATTGTTCGGATTGACCGGTTTGGTGGTGGGTCAGTGATGATCTGGGGAGTCATCTCTATGGAGGGATGTACAGATGTCTACTGGCTAGGCAATGGTGCCCTGACTGTCGTAATGTATTGGGATGAAATCCTTGGACCCATTGTCAGACCATACACTGGTGCAGTGGCTTCTGGGTTCCTCCTCGAGCATGACAATGCCTGGCCTCATGTGGTGAGAGTATGCAGGCAGTTCCTGGAGGATGAAGGAACTGATACCATTGACCAGCCCCCACACTCACCCGACCTAAATCCAATAGAACACTTTTAGGACATTTTTCAGTCCATCCAACACACCACGTTGCACCTCAGACTGTCCAGGAGCTCAGCTATGCCCTAGTCCAGACCTGGGAGGAGATCCTCCGGGACACCATCCATTGTCTTGTTAGGAGTCTTATTTACCATGCCCTGGTGTTGTCAGGAATGCATACACGTAAGAACCATAGAAACTACTGAGTACCATTTTGAGTTAGTGCAATAAAATTTTGTTAAAATGGACTAGCCTGCCACATAATTTTTTCACTTTGATTTTCGGGGTGTCTTTGAATTGAGCCCTCTGTAGATTGATCATTTTCATTTCCATCAAATGATGTTGCATGAAGAAAAAAAAAGAACCCATAGACTGATGTATTCATTTATTTATTACTGAGCTGAGTTCACTCAACCCAGTACAGAATTCTTTGCTTCTGCACCTCAGACAGGTCTCTGAACTGTATGAGAGGTCTTTACTTGGTTAAAAAAAAAGAAAAAAGAATTTACCAAATAAAAATCTTTACTAATCTTTTTGCAGTTAGCTTTAATTTGAAAAGTTGGATTATTAAAGTTTGAGACCCAAAACTGAAAGAAGTTCTTCAAGTACAGATTGATGATGTATTTTAAGTGGAGCGTTTCCATGCTCTTGACTTTCACACTTCAACAAAACATAACACACAGTACTTTGGCATGTATAGATTTCAACTCTTTCTAAAGCTTTCATTAAATTCAGTTATTGGTATTGTCTCGGCTTTGAAAATGTTCAAAGAAATAAATGTATGTCATATGTCATGATCAGCAGAAGACATAGCAATAAATGTAAGGTAAGATCTCATCAGTGATTCGAACCACTTGCATGTAAAGATGATTTTGTTTTAAGTAGTGTGTTCACTTTTAATACGCAGACAGGCAACATAACAGTTTCCTGTGTTTTAAACCTTGTAGTACCAGACCTTCTCCATCTACTCAGCTGCTATTATTCTGTCAAGAGCTGCTGTGTTTTTGTGAAGAAAGGAAGTTATTTCATTTCCACCTTTTGTCTGCATCTGAATGTGAGCGACGCTCGTTCAGCAATATTCACTCCCCTCTCCATCCTAACAAAAATATACAACCTTTCTTTGCCCTGCAACACTTGTTGGTTGCAGAAAAATAGGAATTTCCTCGATTGGTGTAAATCCCAGATTTCAGCTGTTTTTTTTGTGTTTTTTTTTTTTACTTTTCCCCCTAGCTTCAGTGGATTCGAGTCTTTCCACCAACCACACCGACTGGCCCTAGAGTGCAACATGATAGCGTCAACAGCATTGAATACATATTTATATAAAAAACTTGTTTCTTCTGCACCCCCTACACCCCCCCAAAAAAAGATCCAGAATGTAATAGCTTACCCAAGAAGCTAGGTACCATCATCATCATCAAGTATTACACCACACTGGAAGCCTGGAAGTAAAGTTTTGAGGGTAATTACAACTTTTTAGTTTTGGTAATTGTATGCCAAAATGACTGGTATTGGTGAATGGAATTCATTGACTGTGTTAGGCATTGTTTAGGGCCACTACAACACTGAGATAAAACAAAGTGAAAGATTTTTCAAATGACTGATTTCAGACATTTTTGCATACATGTGGATGCTAATACAGGCCAGATGACATGAATGTGTCTTCCAGCGACAGATACATTCTCTGTGGAAACAGGACTTTCAGATCCCCCAAATTTAGAATGAAGAGATTTTGACTAAAAATTAATTACATGGCCCTTTAGGTAGTGGGATTAACAAAAACAAACAAATAAATTAATATATAAAACTCACAGATAGATAGATGGATAGATAGTCAACAAACTGTAAGGGATTCCCAGTTCTATACATTTCCTTAAAGCAATTTTACGTAATTTCACTTGTGCAAAGCTGTATCTTGCTTTATGTGCATTTCTGAATTAGAACAACTTGTCCATGCTCCAAAGACTCATAATCTAAAAGTCAGGGGTGTCCTTCACGTCCCACCACTCCTGTTATTGTTGCTGCCTGACCTCGATGGCCTCTGCAAAAGAGACACTTTGCTTTTGCAGGACTGTTGTTAATCCTTTAAGGGAGCTATGAGCTTACCCCTCTGCTATGACATAGCCTGCAATAAAAGTATATTACTTAGTATCTGCAATGAAATTGAATGATATATTTTTTGTGCTCAAAATGTTATCATCTAAAATGACAGATCACCAACTATACTGGCTACAAAAAAATGTTTTGGGTGCATATTATGTCTACTTCTGATCAGGCTGATTTTACCCAGTGAGAATGCATTCATTCAATAATCTTGCTTTTGGCTTTTGTCCACAATATATGACCTGTCCTCCTGGTGAGGGGTTCGGACACATTAGGAGCAACGAAGCTAATGATATCAGAGCACTCTATAGAGCACATCAGTGCACAGGGATGACAAACCTGTCAGAAGGCATAATCTAGGAGGAGGTCGTAACACCTTCAGAAAACCGTAGCGATTTGCACTTCTTTCACCGCCATCCCGTTATAATGGAGCGCCAATAAATTCCTTACCTGCCATGAGGCAGTGAGTTCACGTGTAATAGCCAATGATACTAAGGGATGAAACATATTGAGGGAAAAAAAGTGGTGTTGCTAGGTGTCTAAGACCTTGATAGACAATTAATTATCAAATACGTCATGAAATCTTTTATGACTGGTTTGTTTTAAAGTGATATTTCTATTTTAGTCTGTTTAGCAATACAGGGCTTCATTTCACCAAATATTGTGCAATGAAACAACAAAATATTCCTCAACACTTCTCATATGTAGAGTTGCATAGCAGCTGCAAGGTTGTGGCAAAGAGTTGTTGTTTTCACCTGGAATACACTGAGGATATTGTATTGGATCTCTAAGGAAACTAAATTTAGGTCTGTTCACTCATCTATTAATATACCTGCTGTCTTTTTTATTTCATACTTTATATGTTGCACTTTAATCTCAACCTTGCTGTCAGGGAAGGGGTACATGAACTCATCTGATAAGGTAGAAAAAAGACCATACTAGTGGTAAAAATGAAAAGTGATCAATGGTTTTTTTTGTATTATTTGTATTATAAATGTCTCTTTCTCCATTTGTAATCTGTTAAATATATATTCACTAGATTCACATTGAGGAAATGGTTAAAAATGCTATTTGTGTGTCATTAACTCATAATATTAACCCATTACAACAATAATTCAGTGTGTATTAACAAAATGCAAGACAAATCCGTTACATCTTTCATCTTCTGTTTTTACCAGGTTTGTTACAGCATTGTGTACTTTTTGGGGGGGGATCAGAAGAGAAATGGATGTTTTGTTCCTCCAACACAGGTTGGATAGCAGAGACAGCACAAAAGATTGGTGAGTAGGTCTGCGTTTTGAAGAATACCTGTGTTAATCCTGCTCGAGATTGCTGTGCTGAGACTGCTTGTATTTACATATGCAGAGGATCCCGCTGTTTTGAGCACACCATTGACAAGACAGAGCAATTAATCATCCCCAAATACTCCCGCCGTGCAACAGACGACCCTTGCAGAACATGCTGCCACAGAGGGTGTGCAGGTGTGAATCAAGCTGCAAGAAAAAAACTTAAGAGCCAGTCTCTTCTTCAATATTTTTTGTTTGTCATAACTATCTCTGTATAGAACAGAAATCATATCTAATGCTTTCTCCTGTCCTGTTTTTTGAATGAGAGATCTTTTTTTTTAGTGCCAGATCATTCTCATATAGAGAAGCAAGATGGGATGAGGTGGCCGAGTAGTTCAGCAGGGTTGTCGCCATGGCAACTTGAATTGATCGTCTTAAAAAGGTGGTTATGAGCAATGCTAGGAAAAATGTGTCTTTTGCTTATTGGAGTGTCTCCCAGTGATCAAAGAATGCACTTTTGTGGGGAAAACTTCAGAAAGTGGTACCAATTTAGCTAAGTTTGGTTTCAATTCATAGGTCAGGTGCTGAGATATTATCTCACTTGTGTGCCCGTGTTGCATATTCTGTGCTTCCTTCAAATAAGATCCCAAATAGATCCACCAAGTTTTGTGCAATCAAAGAGTTAATGAGCTATGACCTGACTTCCTGTTGGATGGACTCACTTCTGATGACTGTGATGAAAGTCAAAATCCTCATAACATTTATGAGGCTTGGTCTAAAGCTCTTCTGTGCCAGTTTTTGTGATGATTAAGACAGAAATATTAAAGAGAAAGAAAAGAACCTGAAAAAGTATAATGTTTTCAAAGGTCATCAATTAGACCAGTTAAGTTTTGGCCACTAAAATAGGTGACATCACGACCCAAAAACAAGCTTTAAGCCAAACAACCCTGACATAACAGACTGTATTAAGGAAGTGGAAGTTGCCTACAAGTCTGAAAAATAAGCAAACATAGAATAGCCTTCATCCTAGATTTTTTCCAGTGGCCAGTAGGGGGAACTTCACTGGTGCCAAAACATACAGATTGCACAGATGAAAAATTAACACTTATTCCCACTGGATTTACTATCTTCTTAGTTCCTCCTACACCCACTGGTACATAGGGCAGCTAATGATCTCCAGTGACTTTAGTCATTCACAGCTAGTTCAGCCTCGTTCCAAGGATGCCAGCAATATTCAAATCTTTAGTGAACGTCCACCTCCAAGTGATCTTTGGTTGGCCTTGCTTACATTTACCCGTTCATGGAGTCCAGGCCACATTATCTCAGTAAACATTTATTTAAAATATTATGGCACCAATCGATAGTTTCAGATATTCAAAACACTGTGGTCCCTTTTGGAAATTATTAGGCCATTTAGAGTAAAGATGATAGATGAGGCTACCTTACGATGATGTCTGATCTGTCTGATCGACCCTTTGCTATTCTCCAGCTCTACTCTCTCATCCAAATATGGTCACTTAGGCTTCAAAAAAAAGAAAGATGAGGGCAGGAAAATGCCTAAGCTGAGGCATATAAAATGCATTTCATGGACCAATGGGTGATGTCAGGGTGGCAATGTCCACTTTTTCTTATTTATACTGTACATTAACAGCATAATACAGCAGAATTATTACTGTAGAATTATTACTGTCATATTTACAGTCACTTTTGAGTTGCCTGTGTGTTGCTTGATTTTTAACATGTAGCTCAGAATGAGTTTACCTGAGAACGGTCTGCTTACTGCTGGTGGAGGCTCATTTGAGAGCTGAGGGACATTACATGATATCTGTGGGGACAATACACAATAACAATGAGCTTAAAAGCTAAAAGAGCTACAGAGAGCTGCAGAGCCAAGTAACAGTTCTCTGAGCAGACCGCTTCTGCACAATATTTAATACTGAAATGAGTAGATGACAAACGATGCACATCTCCAGCCTGTCTTTTGGTAATCAAGTACCTCCTCTGTAATTATTGCATAGAACATCACCAATGTGTAAAACAGCAAAAGTGAAAATGCAAAACTTAAATTGGTCTGCAGCCTTCAAATGTCAGCAAAGCAGATAGTAAATTTGTCTTATTCTTATCAGGAGAAACTGACTCCCAATTGTCTTCATACCCCTGAAGCAAGAGGAGACTGTTGAATTTCATGGCAAACCATCTGCTTGTTCTGAACAACAAGGGAAAAGAACATGGTGAGGTGTACGCTCTCCAGATAGCTTGCTTTGGCTTCTGATTCTTTTCCCTTTAACGTTCCTTCTGGCATCCTGTCTTTGGAGATACTGCATCCACAGGCCTCTGGGAGGTCTGACTTGTTGATGCAATGATATATCAGCTGTCCAAACACAGTGTCTAAATGCATTTTCTACATTTTGTACATAAAAGTTCCTAAGTGATTAACTTTTATAAACACTTTATTTAAAAAAAAAAAGAAGAAGAAGAACTAAGGGAATGTCCAGCATAGTTTTTGGAACAAGTTAAGCAAGTGACACACCTTTGTTTGAGCACTGCCCCTACAGCCAAGGGCAATTGAAAGAACAGAAAATAACACCACTGGTTGTATGAACATCTGCTCCCTGGATATTTGATTTCCCAGGCAGATGTTAGACCCCAGCTGCTATCACAAGATAATTTGTATGTTTGTGGAGAGCGCTCCCATTTGGCTCTGTTGATGGTTATGTCTTCTTTTTCTGAATCAGCCAGCTTCATTGTTAAGTATATTTTACAACCCAATGCCCCATTGTGTATATACTGTCTACTGTAAATACACAAAACATACATTATTGGGGTTTTTTCTTGCTCATAAGACATATATTGCATTGTGCAGAGGTAGACCAAAAACCAGGTAAAAAAAAAAGCCTAACACAGACGTTTTTGTATTAATGTACACAGAAGATAAATTGTAATACAGAAATGTTAACGGTGCTGTAGTTTTGTTCTGTAGGCAAATTTGTAACAGAGTTACCATCACATAATTCATTCAGGGTTTTTTCTGCTCTCAAAAATTTAAACATACTGTATTTTATTTTGTATCTAGCTGTGTATATTTGACAGGCAACTATATCTCATATAAATTAAGTACTGTTCTAAAAGTAAAGAGAAGGGAAAAAGAAAGAAAAAGCTTTAAGTTTCATGCCTTCATGATTTTTCAGTGACCTTGTCCTATCTGTGTCAACACTGAAGTTAAACTGATACTCCCACAGGCATCAAAAGCAACAGCATTTTATTGATCTTGTCATGTTTAGAAGTTGATAAAGGTTGTAACATCCGCCCTAAAGCTACAATAACTGTAACATTATCTGCAGACACTGTTTGTGTGCATACAGGAAAGCATAAGACTTAGACTTCTTACAATGCACTGTTTTTTAATCGTTATTTAAACAGGGAATGGAACTCTTGAGATTAAGAATCTCTTTTGAAATAGTGTCCCGGGCTGACGCAGCTACCATTAATTTTGCATGTTAACGCTACTAGGCGGGAGAAAACCTCCCACAGAAAACCTACACAAACACAGGGAGAACATACAAACTGCACACAGCTGGGTCCCACCTGGGTCTGAATCCATGACCCTTTCGCTGTGAGGCAACAGGTCTAACCACTGATCCACAGTGCTGAGATAAGGTAAAGAGCTAGCTACACTCTGGACAAGTCATCAGACTGTCACAGGCATGGTTATCACCAGTGATGAGGTCACTGAGGTCTGGAATTGAGTATAATTTTTTCAATATGTAACACTCTAAATGGCTATTATTTTGGAAAGACAGGAATTCTGTGACATTAACATCCACCCTAAAGTGCCTCTGACGGGGTTGAGGAATGGTCAGAGCCATCGAGTAAGTAACTTTTTCTCTTGTGCTCTTTTAATTTCAAGTGAAGGAAAAATTGTTTTATACACACAACACTCAATTTCCATTTTTCTGTACACAGTTCATCCTGCAAAAAAGGGAAGCTGTACAAAACAAAGTCTTTTGTAGTCTTCAAAATTTCTGGTTTTGATTGTATTGCAATTCTAAGACCTACTCTCTTCATAAGTGCTGCACCTTAAATATGATACATGATTCTGGACCTCATAATTTCTATACCTTAGTTACAGCCCTGCTCACAGGGCTAACACACAGGGAGACAGACAACCATCCATGCCCAAATTCACATCTACGGCCAATCTAGAATCGAGAGTTAACCTAACATGCATGTCTTTGGACTGTGGAAGGAAGCTAAAGACACTGGAAAACATGCATAGTCCAAACAGAAAGGCCCCTGCTGGGTGGTGGATTCAAAGCCAGGACCTTCTTCCTGTGAGGTGACTGTGCTAACCACTGCACCATTGTGCTCAAATTTAGTCATTCTTTCTTTTTCAGCTTTTCTGTTAATCTTACAACAATATTATTATTATAACATTTTTGATCATGATGATGATGAAGTGAAACTGACAGTGTGATGGCCCTGTTCTACGTGTTTTCCTTTAGCTTTAATATTAAATGTATTTCATCAAAATAACCAGATCTAAATCTGCAGCTGTCCTGAGTTAATTTTTCTTATGACAACAGAATCACTGGCCATGTCCTTTATACAGTGCCTTAGCCTCACGCTGTGACCACTTCAGGTGCAGGTACCGCCATCGTTTGTGACATGTCAAAGCGTATGGTGTACAAAAAGATAACTCAAAGAAGATTAGTCCCACACCTGACCCAGGGGAAAAACTGTAGCATTATCTGTTAGAAGAGACGCATGTCAGAGCATCACAGGTCTTAACTGACCCCACCACTCCCCACTTTTGTTGAAGGCTTTAAATTCTCCCCTCCCAAGTTCAGTCGATTTGTTATCAAATCAACCGTCGAGTGTCTGATTCATTGCTATTCAGCACTCTGGCTGATTTATATGCAGAATGTAAAACAGATGCCTTATGCGATACATATTTATGGTGAGCCCTGCTCTCACAAGATTTATTATAGGTTCTTTCATCGGGGTGCGCATGAGCTGTGCTATGATGACTTGTATTTCCTCTCAGCTGCCAATGCCAAACTCATTAAAAAGAGGTGTGACTATTAATATACATTGTAATACTGACAGCTCCTAATTTATAACCCAAGGATATGTTTGGGATTTCTTCTTTCCTTTCCTCCCATTGTTGGGGTGGGGGCAGTGATCTTTTTGTATCTTCATATATATGTACATCCTCATGTACATATGCATACATGCTAGTATAGCTCGCGTGCATGTCTATGCAGTTCATGTGTCATGCAAATACAGACACCATTTTTCTTTTTCTTTTTTTGCTTATTATATCTCATATTGATTTATTGGGTGTAGTCTCCTGACCCTTATATACTTGGCTCTGGGCAATATGAAGACCATATCGTGAAAAGTTACAGCTTACTATGAGTTCCTACAAACCAATATTATATATAAGAAAACATCCATTTAGAAACTTCACAAAACATACAGGCCATCCTAGACACACATATTAAGGTCAATTGGTCTTGCACAATACAGCATTATCCTAACAAAGTAAAAAAAAAAATAAAAAAAAAGATATACTTTATGTGTTTTATGCCACAGCAGCCAAAATAAATACACTTAACATAAATAATCACAAAGCAAAAATAGTAAAGAAAAGTACTAAATAACACAAAAGAACCTCAATAAAATATAATCAAAACCTAACTTTGATACAAAAGGTAAAGTTTTTTCTGTATCTGTCTTTGTGGCAGCGGAGCTGAAACAGATATTAAACAAAGTGCTCCGCTAACTGTCCAGGAAGTGGTTCAGAAGGTGTTCTGGATTTATGAATTAAGATGTAGCTGTTAATATGTCATAAACCAGTGTAATGTATTATGATATGACATGCTGATGTAATGTGTAGTTTCTGTTCTGAATACCAATCAGGTCAACTTCTGAGTCATAATAAAGACTGCGTAATTCCACTTATTTTTCTGAAGGTTATGGAATATCAAACTTGGCACAAAAAGTACGCACGTAAGTGCCTGACAAAGCAGAACAAAAGCCTCATGTCACCCAGTGTCCTTTTGTCAGTTTTATTAAATGCTAATATATACATTTATATTTACTGCAAATATCAACTCAGCAATCAACTCAGGGGTTGTACAGTGACAGTAGTTAAAATATAAATAACTCACATCTGTACTCTGCATTTCATGGGTAGGAAATATGTTATAATCTTGCCTCTTGCATAAAGCAAAACTATATTGATATTAACTACAACTATACTGAAATTAATGTGTTTTGACATCAGTGATCAGCACAGTGGAGATGCCAAAGCAGTAGGGCTTCAGCAGCATGCTGTGCTGGCCAATCAAATGCATTAATCATGTGTGTTTATGGTACAATTCTGTAAAATTCTAAGAATATGCTCAGAAAGCTCATAAGTCAGTAAAAGGTCTCATTTCTACCAAGTGATTCAAGGAAAATATAGGAAACCTTCATAGTAATTCAAGGAAAGGAAGAGACCGAAACTTTTACCTCATTCAGGAACTGTCGCTGACCTTATTTCTAGGTATGGCCACAGACTACTTATAAAAGATGGATGTCGCTGCTTTCACGTCATCCATTGGTTAATGATGTCCCAATGTGAAGTTAAGTCCCAATGAAAATTTTGCCACTGCCACTTTGGTGTACGAGAGGTCACTCTGACTGAAGAAGTGACTTGCCCCACCCAAAATAATTTATTGCTTCATACTCCTTTTTGACTCTAATTCTGAGTGATAACTGGCATAGAATGGATACCAAAACTGATAGGCCTAATCTTATCATTGTGTCATTATGAACACTAATTTAGTAGTGTCTATCTCTGTTGGATCCTTTGGGTCCTGACAGTGGTGGCATGATGTCCCCATAGATTGGGCTTGTTCAGGTGCATGCCACTAATGGCTGATCTGACACTGTTCTGCTAGGGGAGGGTGCTATTGACAGAGAGGACTGTTGCCACTCGAGGTGCTTGGTCTGCAACAATGTTTAGGTGGGTGGCACGCATCAAAGTAACATTTACAAAAATACCAAAACCCAAGGTTTCTCAGCAGAACATTGAATTGCAGTGAGCTAATCAATAATAATCACTTCAGCTGTCACTGTCAACTGTCAACATTTAACAGTTTGAAGATGTTGAAAACACAGGCCTGCCTTTGCTGTACCTTACTAACCTGCTAATAGTTGTTATATTTATTGGCTTAAAGGGAAAGATGGCACGGCAACAGTTTCTGTAATAAAATAAAATCCTGCAAAACATAATTGTTTTCTACATATGCAACATTTTGCAGACACCAGTCATTACTGCTGCAGTTTTTTTTCCTTTTAAAATTGCTAAAAATCATAGTGATGGAATTACTGTACAGCAGTACAACAAGTGCATTTGTTTTGAGAATCACAACTAACATCATCAATGCATGATCTTATCTGTAGAATTTGATTAACTCTGTGCCATTTCTCCAACCTTAATGCTGTTCTCCCATTTTCTACTTCAAGAAATGCTTAAGATTCCTCAAAGTCCTCCTCACTAATCTTAACAGTTTCTCAACTTTGGAGCTCTCTTAGGGTTTAGAGGCTTTTTGTGAACACCTTTTATCTTTTGCAGAATCTAGTCTGAAGTATAACGAGTAGTTTCTTAGAAAAAACATCATACAGCGAGTTTCATTGCTTTGCATGAAGACCGCATCCCATCACGTTGCAGAGATGGAAAGCAACCTGAAATTTCAACTACTGATATTTCAGAGTATGGTTGTGTGTCAAAACCACTAGTGTGGCTTTTTTGTGAACAAGGTGTACCCTGGCAATGCAGCATAACACACTGGATTACCTTATTAGTGAGACAGGTATCTTAGTTGTAACTTGTCATTTTTAACTTTCAGGATAACAGCAGTGAACCGCTATATTTTGCCCTAACCAATATTTTTCTTCCTAAACGTGACAAAGCAGTTTATTCCTAAACCTAACCAGTAAGTGAAAACAAAAGTAACAAGAAATCAAAAGCAAAGCACAAAACACAAAGGTCCCATAGGATGCAAATTACAGTCTCTTTGGTGAAAAACAGTGAGTTACTCCACCAACGTCTTGCCAACCTCCTTATGTGGACCTTGTAGGTCTCTAAAATGGCAATGTTATCTCTTGCCAGCCAATATTGCCACAGCTGGAACATTGAGGTCCCTCTGCCAAAGCACACCTTGTATGTGATAGCATGATGCAGGTGGCATCAGACAAAGTAGCATTATGTTATATTATTAATGTGTTGGTTTGAATAGACAACTTCCTTGTACATTTTACACCCTGTCATATGTCCATCAGTAGTATCATTTGCTCTCATTGGTAGGTGCTTTCCATTACTGCAAGTTGCTGTATTTCACTGACATTCACACTGCAATTCTTTTCCTAATTGGGGCTATCCCAGCTGCCACAGAGCGAGAGGCACATTCACACCTATGGGCAATTTAGAATCACCAATTAATCTAATCCCAAAAACTGCATGTCTTTGGACTGTGGGCAAAAGAAAACCCATGCAGACCAGGGAAGAACATGTAAACTCCAAAAAAAAAAGGACCTAAATCCCCAAATAGTGGATGCAAACCCAAGACCTTCTTGCTATGAGGCAACAGTGCTAACCACTGTGCACTGTGCTGCGTAATGCCTTTGTACTTTCTTATTTTCAAGTACTTTGAATTATATAGCAACTGTGAGAAGAGACAAAGCCCTAAGAAAGATGTACCAAGATAGTATAGGATAACATTATGAAAACATTATGAAAACATTATGAAACATTATGAAAAAGAAAACGCAGTTTTACATTTGTATTGCCACTAATCAGAGCTAAAATATGGATTTTCAGCACGGATTGGTTGGTTACTATTATTAAACCAATGATATTTGATTTAACATAAAATATTAAATCGATCCTTTTGTAAATGTCCAAACTGTTGAAGTACATGCTAAAGTTAACTTTTAAAATGCCACTTCCTCAAATACAGACAGAAATGTCTATAAACGGTGAGTTGCTTTTTCAAACAGTCACGTGCAGTACCTCACCTGATAGTCTAAGACAACAACAAACCAAAGAGGAGGAGAGTAAAACCATTTTCACCTCTTATCCCTTGATGTTCAGCACGCATCCCTGCCATCTATCCCCATTTCTATGTCTCTCCCTCAGCCCACACTTGAGGTGCTTTTATGTTACACGACCACTCGAATCTGAGCCCAGGGGGACACTATGGGTCCCTGAGCGAGAAAGCCCCCAAAAATCTATAGAGCAGATGTATGATGTTATATGGTCAAACTGGCAAACACAAAAGGTCTAAAAACAAAAGCCATGAATTAACCGAGAGGCTTTCAAGAGTGTGTTTTCAAAACAGCCCAGCTGAGAGCTCAGATGCCTCTCCTCCTTCTCAGTCACTCCCTCGCTCCAGCCTTGCTCTCAGCATTGCTCCGTCTCTCCTTTCTCCCGCACTCCCTATCTCCCCCCTTTTGCCGTCTCCTCCTCTCAGTCTTATTCTCTCTCTACCACCCCCCGAGACTAAATGCTTAAAAAGAAAAGAAAGGACACCATTTTTGCTAATTAGTTGAGGACTTAACAGGCGCAGGATATGCTGCCTTAGTTTTTCATCTGCTGTCCACGGGCTGTCGACTGTCCTGTGAAGTTGAGCCTGTGTGGCTAAAAGTAGAAGAAAGGAGCAGGGTAGACACACACAAATGCCTCAGTGGAGATCCTGAACAGGCCTCCAGTGGGGGTTGAGCTCAAAATGGGGGCTAATCATTAGTATTTAACATTTGGGAATAAAGAACCCTTAAATTAGAAGTGTAAATGGCTTGGTGCCCCACCTCCATCCTTAGAAATGTTCACAGGCATTTTTAAATCACAGGGTTTTTTCGTTTTGTTTTTCCAGTATGTGTGTATGTGTGTGGACCTGCATGTGCCGCAACAATAAATATAAAAGGTAAAAAGAAACAACCACATTAGCAAATAATGTGAGATAAAATTATGCTTTATACTCCTCTTTTTCACTTAATCGCTGTAATTTTTTTCTTTTGTTATTAAACAGCGACATTAAATGAATATCCTAATTTATGTAATTATAATATTTTATACATTTGTTAGTAATGTGAAGAATCTAATTCTGTTCTCATGAAAAACATATATTTTGAACATGGCTATTTAAATTTACCTTTGAGTAAACATGTCCAATGGTATGAAAAACTTGCACACACAAAATTATATCTTTGGAGAAGTTTCTCATTTTAAAATATTTCCTGCCATATCATTTACCTGATGTTCATATAAATGACACTGAGTAGACTGATCTCTCTTGGTCTGTAAAACTACTAAATTTTATATATTTTCTATATATTTTCTATAAAATATTTTGCAATGAGATAGGGGGAAAATACATGGTTTTCCCATCTGTACAATAAGGTTGCAGGCAGTAAACAGCTTTCTTATAATCAAAAGCCTGTCCGGCAAGTGAAACAGCAAAACAAACAAACAAAAAAAAAAAACCCAAAATATACAGAGACAAGGAAAGCTGAAATTCAAGGCATAAACTTAATTTACACTTCAGAAACCACCAGGTCAGGTACGAGGCGATTCTAAAAATGTGTATTCCTAATCACATTAACATATGCAACACTGCAGCAAACAGCTTTCAACTGTAAAACCCTCCTAATGCCCATAACGTATTTCATGTCACTGAGTCTGGGGAGGAAACTGACATGGTTCGCCTGAGTGTCTGAGGTTTAGAGAAGCACAACAAAGTGGAAAATTAACAGAGTGGAAACTTAATAAACAGTTGCTTCACTGCAACACAACTCAGGGTAATTCCCGCAGGAAGGGAAAGGCCAAGAGCAGAGGAATGGCAATGAGACTTTCAGCAGAGTCCTCTGCTGTGTTAAGACAGGAAGTCAGGGGTGAGGAGAAAGAATCTGAAAGTCAGAGTTCAGCAATCACTTTTGAAAAAGGGCATCGTGTCTCTGGCTTGTTACAGCCTCTCAGCATTTCTGCCTTACAAGTGATGCTAAAATGCTATCTTCTCCCTGATAACTGAGTCAGATAAAGCATCTGCCAGAGGTACAAATGGTAGTTCTGTTGTCATGTCCTAAAACACTTGTACAGAGATCTCTGTGTAGTTGTTATATTGCACGCTAAAAGGACCAGGATAAAATGGTATAGGCTGCTAACGTTCCCAGCTACTTTCCTCAAATGGGTGTATTTATCAGAGATGTAAGACACACATCCTATTAAACCAAGGGCACCAGAGAAATTCCTCACATGATCACCACAGACCCATAACTGTCTGGGACAAAAATGGAGGCTGTGCCGTATGTCAGTTATATAGAGCAATAACCAACTTAAAGAAGTGTGGTAATAGAGCCATTTACCTGATCCTGAAAAAAAGAAGAGGGAGGACTTGGCCCCCAAAAGCCACACATGCACTTACATAAACACACACACACGCACACACACACACACACACACACACATACACACACACACACACACACACACACACTCTAACACAAGCAGTGGGGTTTGAACAAATAGTTTTTTTTTCTTTTCTTGTTAAAATTGTGTTAAAATAAGATTATTATTCTATATGAAGTTTGGTACAATACAATATAAAAACATGAATACAGAATGCCACAGTGCAAATTAAGCAATTTTGTCTTTATTACTGGTGAAATTGCCTTAACTGTTATTTGACTCGGGATGTTGTATTTTGTGGCTTCCTGATGTGACATGGGTGCCTGAAGGTGTTTGTACTGACCATGTGCTGCAACTCAAACTGCCACATAACCATGTGTCTAAGCATGTTATAACAGCACTGGAATTTGTATTTTTTTTCACAGCACAGTAACACAACAAACCGTATAGTGTTTTACATTAAATATAGAGGAAACTGAATCTACTTGGGGCTACTTTTTTTTTTTTTCCATTTTGACCGGAGATGAAGGTGCTGTGCTTATAACAAACTAGAAGGAATAAATAGAAATTATATTATACTGGTTACAAAAATATCAAGTCATCAAATATTAACATACAGTAAAGCACTATGTGTGTAAAACATATCGTGAGACTTTGCATCTTTAACCACTGGCAAAAACGCCTGTCACGACATATTACCAGTGTGTGAAATGTTTTGTAGTTCATGTTGTGTTTTGTCTTGTTGCTGTTGTTGTCATTGTGGTGGCTGTTCTTGTCACACACAAATCAACTCTGCACACTGACTTGTGTTGCTGAAAGTGTTAAGGACTGCTGATGCGGGGAGGTGAACACACACTGCAGCTTAACTCATTATGCTTCTTTCTTTTTCTGACAGGCAGCGCAGAAGTGCTGAGTAATCTGACTGTAATAAACAGCACAAGGGTACACAGCCGCTAGCAAAGACTGCTAAAAAAGTGGAATAAAAATATTTACAACCAGTCAACACTACATCTGTAGTGGAAAGAGCATATTATGCATGGCAGCTTACTAATTATTTTGTACATAGAAGCAGAATTAACCAACATAAAAGAGAGGCAAATGAACTTTTTTGCGTTCTGTATGTCCCATGAGTATATTGCCATCATTTTTAATTGTAGCCATAAACACGGAGCACAGTTTCATAACAGTGCGAGCTGGGGAGAGTGTATGAACGTGCATGTTGTTCAAGAGTCAGCCAGGATTATGCTCCGAAATCCTCTGAACCAGGAGCAGCGGGGGCCACTTGAGGCAGGGCAATTGGGCAGACTGTGAAACAGGTCTCCAGTAGAAATGTGCTTATTTATGTAATCATGCAAGAAATATCTATTCTATTGCATGTGAAAGCATCTAAGATGGGAACTCCAAGCCTTTCTTTTCTCTGATTCTGGTTCAAAATAACAGTATAACTGCTCCCCCTGGTGTGCTTATCACTGCACTGCCTGGGAGAATAATCTGTGGTGTAATTAGTATGCACCCTCAGGTCAAAATACAAACTTGGTAGGAGTGCATTTTCACGTAATGTGCCAGCTCTGTAGCCTTTCATTCACCTCTCCTGGAAGCCAGAAAATATTGTGCTGTATTCAATCACTTCACTGAATAAAAAATAAAAAAGGAATTCTTCAAATAGCATAACATAACCTGCTCAATTAAAACATTTGATATCACAGTCAAAGTGTCACGATATTGTCCCATAAGCTACTTTCTAATCCATGAGTGTTAAACCTTGATGCTGAAAAATGAAAATTTATCTCTCTGTCAGAACTTCAGAAAGTGGAAAAAAAAAAAATAGCAACATGGACAAACTCGCTCTCCTCTCTCTCCTTCTGCTTCCCACACAACTACACACATATACTATACAAGCCCACACATACACAGACTCGTGTAAAGACAAAAAAGGTGCTTTTCATAATTCAGCAAGCTCATAAATCAGAGCAGGTTAAGGCTCCACAAAACCTCTTTAGCATCCTTTAAGTGTTAAATCATCACTTTGTGGAAAGAGCGTAAAAAGAGCCAGGAAAAGGGGCGAGAGAGCAAACTAGAGAGTACTGTACTTTTTCAAGAATTAAGTCTGGGAGTGTGTAGTTCTAGCCCTTCAGTCAAATATGTTGCCATGCAAGGGATTAGAGGTCTGTGACGCACTAGGTCTTGACCTGCA
Source organism: Pterophyllum scalare (assembly GCA_024447675.2). Lineage (NCBI taxonomy): Eukaryota > Metazoa > Chordata > Actinopteri > Cichliformes > Cichlidae > Pterophyllum > Pterophyllum scalare. The sequence goes on along the minus strand of JAMQGT020009684.1, from coordinate 30,780 downwards.
AGCCTTGGAGCCTGGCTGTAACTTGACCCAATACCAGGTGTATGCCTGTGGGTCAAAGGGTTGGGAAAGCATGCAACAAAAGACAGCTCCTCAATAAAACCCTCACTGCTCCAATTAACCATTTTAAACCTTGTTTTCAAGCCTCCAATAGCTCCTGCAAGCATGAGTTGCAATGCGTGGTGCAAAGCCTCATATTACCTTAATTGTAGAAGCCTACACAAATGTCAACTAAATGAAATGTGTGGTGTGTATATCCTAATAGAGAGAATGTTAATGGCATGCTTACTCCCTGCACCCGCCCGGCTTTGCTTTTACTTTCAAAATAATTTACTGCACCTTTAAAGCACCCCGTCATCTGCAGCCAGAGACCCATAACTGTCATGTGAGTCGATCATTTACCGGGCGATCTCCTAAGTGTTACGTGTTAATGGGTAGAAGCTGTAGAAAACATAGGGAAATAACTAACACCTACAGAACCAACAGATCAACTCTGTAGAAAGGAAAACTATATCATTTCATAACACATTCAGGACTGCAGCAGTTAATCAAGCTACCTGCCAACAGAACTGCCATTTCTCATGAATGTGTCAGAGGAGATGTCTTTAAGTATGCTCATATGGGACTGAATAACTGAGTGGGATTCTTTCACTTACATTAGTTGTTGACACTGGGGAGTTTGGAACATTATATTTTCTGGTGACAAGGTTAATGTAACATAATATAAGCCTCTAATACTCTGCTTTTTTCTGGCTATAAAGGATGCCTGATTTTGTATGTATTTATGTCTAATTGTTGAAACGAGACGCATACAATTGCACACACAATTTCATATTTGACTATTTCCAGACATGAACGTGATTGATTTAACTTTCTTCTGAGAGGTGAAATAACAAAAATATGTTTGTAATTACAGTCCACATTAATCAAAAATGTATTAGGCGCTTCAGACTAGAGTGACCTCCTGGCTCAAACTGACTACACTTGGAGTCCGCGACTAGCTGGCCTCAGAGAGTTATTAATTGCTCCAGCATGCCCTTGCACAATGTGTTTGGATAGGTGTTTCTAACAAAAAATCCTTTGTGTTGCTTCACTTTAGTCTGTGACTCAATTAGGGAAGGAAATGAGAGTAAATACAAAAAGCCATTGTCTGTCTCCAAGTTCCATGAGCTGAAGATCTTACATAACATTACAGTATCTTGTCTGTAATATGTTTTATGAATTTTAGATGAACTGAAGGAGATGTTAAAGTTATCACATGCTTTTCAAAGTTACTCTTGCTGTCTTTTCTATTGTGCAGATAACAAGAATCACTAAAAATAAAAACTATGTGAACATCAACATAAGCAAAACAATAATGCAGTAAACAGCTGTAACTAATGCTATTGTAGTGAAACTGAAATTACAATCTAAAACCCAAAGCTACTGTGGACGTCTTCATATTGCTTCTTTTTGCCTTACCAATACTCCATAACTCAAACATGTTCAACTCACCATCAAGCAAGTCTAATAAAGATTTGAAATCCTCACATTTGAGCAGCAGGAACCAGTAATTATGACATTTTTGTTTGAACAGTGCATCATTGATCAGCTACAAAAATAGTTGTCAAAAAACTGACTACTCATCTAATGGCTGCAGCTTCATACATTGGTGTTTGATTTCTTTTCTAGGCACAAACCGGCAGTGACAGTAAAAACAAGAGTATAGATGTCAGCATGGGGATATACCATCAAAATCTTTAAAACATACAAACCCTTCAGACATTTTCCTTTGTAACATTGTTTTGACAGTATGCTTTGTCTCTCTGTTTCACCTCTGTGTCTCTCCCTGCCCAGCTCCTCTCATTCACTCTACTAGCCTTGGAAAGGGGTTTCCTACTGAGGCAAATTCCAACGTGCACTTGCCAAATGACCCATGACCATGGGCGGACAAGGTTACCAGTACTGACTTTTACAACCATTTCTGCCTCCATGCTAGTCTCTGTGTCTCCCTGCCTGAAATAGTGAGCCAGATACCGTTGTAATGAAAAGCTCAGAGCTGAGAGGCTCAGGACAAACCTGCTGCTCTGATGCCCTCCAGGCTCAAGCTGACAAAAACATCAAGACAATGACAGCAAAGTATGAAAGGTGAACAAAACCCCAAAGGATGTTAGAGAGATAGAGGAGCAAAAGGTGACAGACCACTAGAATCTGTTCACTAAATAAAAGTGCAATTTAGCATCTTTATAGGTTCCTTGTCTCGTACACTGCACCTGTGGTGCAGACTAATAGGTGCTGTGCAAAACCTTTTTTTTTTTTTTTTGTTGATGAGGACCCCTCTGTGTAGGGGGGCTGTAGAAATACTACTCACACACCAGTGTGATGCTACCGTAGGTGACACACTGAGGGGTTGCTCTTGTTTTTTTGTTTTTTTTTGGTTTTTTAAAATTATTTTTTCATTTTAATTACAAAAAAAATGTAAAAAATTCAGTGGTATCACACACAAACAATATGTCCTTCTCCATTGTTTTCTTCCGAAAAAAAAATTCAACACACTCTCTTTTTGACGCATGCAGTAGTGTAAAATCTTTTTGTGAGTAACACAATGTGACATCACGGTCAGTAAAGACTGATGTGAACTTCAGTCATGCAGAACATGAGCACTACAGACTGTGCTAGAGACATGGCGCAGTGAAATAATCCCATCTATAATGCAATAAACTGCAGTTTAAAATATTATGGGTAATAAGAGTACATTCAGAAATTCTGAACATGGGGACATAACAATTTTATGGCATAAGTATTAAAGTCTCTATGTCAGCAGTATTAGTAAATGGTTGTCGAGCTCAGTCATCCTGAATCCTACTGGCAGGCTTTCTTTTAATTCAAGCTATCTGACAGTTGACCATTGCAAAGTTCTGCAAGTAATGATGCTTCCTATGTTGTTTCTCCTCTAGTACTAACTGACAAAACTATGAGATATAATGAGCTGAAAATGAAAAAGAAACTGGAATTCTCTCAACCCGAACAATGTCCAGTGCACAAATATTGGACTTACCTTGTAATTCATCTTCAAAACGGAAAGTGTTTGGGCACATTTTTAATGCGGCGGTTTAATAAGTAGCTCTGTGAGAGTGAAGTGAACTATTTTGTGAATACTTTGTACCCCATTACTGACATATTAACCACATTGAGTTGAACAGAACATTTAACATTTAACCAAGAACTAACGACCAAGTCTTGCTGTCCAGCACACTTTAGACTGTGTAAAAAAACAAACACTGGGTGGTAGGAGAAAATAACTCCTATAGTGTTTATAAATTGGCCTTTAAGTGAATTTCTATACGTAACTGGTTTATTCTAAGTTTCTTAACTTTCAGTTCGATTCCTTCTGGCAGCTCAGAGGGGACAAAAGGTAGGCACTGAGCTGCACACTGGCATGAATAGCATATTTTTCCGTAAATTTATCAAGAATTTGAATCCGTGACATCAAGGATCAAAATCAAATAGCCAGATACTTCCTGAGCATTTCCTTACTTTAAAAAAAAAGTTTTTCGAGTCTGATGCCCATTCTTGTTGAAGAAACATGGGCCACATTCGGCGTAGACAAATCTATTTCCATAGGATTGTGTCAGTGTCTATGGTCTTGGTGTCCACAACGGTTTGTATCTCTTTAGTCATTCACAATCATCCTGGGCAACGCTCAGCCCAGGGTGCAGCGACGATGCCCTGTACCACTATCTACAGGGGCAGCTCACACATGGGGAAAGTAAGCATTGCCAGTGATGTGGTTCATTTCAATTCACAAAAGCAAACCAACAAAGAAACTAAACAAACTAAACAAAAACAAAACAAAACAAACAAAAAGCAAAATTGCTCAAAATTAGCAATTTTATATGTATAGGTCACTATCTTAGAGATTACTGTTTGTTGCATATTTGCATTTAACCACTAAAGGTATTTTTTTTTAGTTCAGGAATGCGAAATAACTGTAATATAGCACCTTGATCTAAAAATAATAATGTGCTTTACAAATCGTTTTGTGAAATTCGTGGACAACAGCAATAATCATGTTTTAGCATTAGAAATATAATTTCAATTAAAGAACTTGCTCATACTGGTGGATTAATAATTACATAAAGATAAGAAAAATGATTTTGGTAATTACCAATATTGTTAATTTAGGGCAGCTGTTGCTTAGAACACTGTGTGTTCTAATAAATTTGTTGAGCTCTGTATATCTCTGATTGATATTTTGAACTGTCCGTTGCTTTTTCACAGTAAAGAACTGAAACCAACTGTTTTCAGAAAACCATCAAACCAATGCATGCCCTTCATCTGTTACTGGAAAAAAGTTGTAAAAGTTAACAGTGCTGGGATTAAACCATTTTATTCCCCTTGTATTATTAGCTTGAGTTTCATGTCCCAGTGAATCCAGTGGCATATTGGACCGGAGGGCTTGTTTTTGGTTCTGTAGTTAAAGGTGTGTATCTTACATTGAATCAATTTAGACATGATTTTAAACACAGTAGTGCCACAATGGTTTCAAAGGTATAAAAAGAAAAAAAAAAGGGAGGAAAGGCAGACAAAGGCAGTGAACTATCTCCATAATTACAGAGCAGTAATATTCGGCTGACCCTACAACACCATGACCTCTCTAGGTTAAGTCAGTGTGTTTACTGATGATCTACAAACACTCTGGAATTCTTCAGTCTATTTTGAACTGTTGTGTAGAGGGCAATGAGCAGACACACAAAGGAATATGTATTAAGGAACAAACACAATACTTTTCTCAACTGTACAAAAATGGTTGAAAGCCTAATAAGCTTCAGTTGTGTCTTTTTTTTTTAAATTAGAATCTTATTTGTGAAACATTATTTTGCAAACTATGCAACAGTGACTAAGAGAGACAAAAGGTCGACCAAGCTCTAAAAGACATTATACAACAAATCTGTGTGTGTTGTTTTGTCTAAGAAGACTGTATCAAGAGGGAGACAGAGGACCAAAAGGGAACAGTATTTCCTTTCTTTGAGAATTACATGAAGAGTGAACTATATTTGAGGGAGAAAAGCATGCATGAATGGCAGGCGATGCAGAAGCATGGGTGTTCATGAGAGTATGAGCTCCTAGTCCCCAAGCGTGCAAACCCTGTCAGAGAGATCATAATAAACTGTCATCTGTACCGCCAGGGGCTAAAGTTCTATGCTGGTGCTGAGACCACAGGAAGACTGAAATGCTAAGTGATGCCACACTTTAGAGGGTTTCTGTGCTGTGAACACACAATCCTGAGGATAAGAGGGAATTTTTTTCACCCCAAAGATATCAGCGCCCGAGGATTAGACACTCTGGGAAGCTGTACAGAGAGATTAGTATACTGTATATCACATGTGTTTATATTATTTTGTTTCTCCAAGTTACACAAATAGGACGATAATTTGTTGGACAAAGACACAACTCTGTCCAAAGGTTTTGCCTCTGTGCACCACCACAGTTGATTTTAAATCAAACAGCTGATTTAAAGGGCAGACTTTTGGCTTTCATTCAGTGGGTTTTATAAAATTATTTCATCGACTGTTTGGAAATTACAGCCATTTTTATAGACAGTGCCCCATTTTCAGAGGCACAAAATTAATTGGACAACTGATTGCTAAGCAGTTTCATGACTATGTGAGGCCTCTTCCACTGTTATTTCCTGACATATGAAGCAGACACAAAATCTGAAGTTGATTTCAAAGTTTTCAATTTGCCTTTTACAACTTTTCACTGTCATTTTAAATATGACGGCCAAACGAGGTGTAGATAGAAGTAGGGGAGGTCACCATTAGGCTGAAAAACAGAACAAACCTAGATCAGCGAGGGAACAAAACTGCACGCAGTTCCCAAATGAACAATCATTCTTCAAAAGAATCAATGCACGGTTCAGCTCAGCAACACCAAAAGCAGACCTGAAAAACCACAGAAGACAACGTAAAGTTCATGATGACGAGAATTACTTCCATAGTTAATAAAAGCAAGTTCACAGCATCTAACCAAGTCAAGAAAACGCTTGAGGAGCTAGGCGTATCATTGTCAAAGTTTAAAATCAAAAGGTGCTTTCATGAAAGTATATACTGTACACAGGGTATACAATAAGGTGAAAACCACGGATTACACTCACAAACAGGAATACCACATTTGAAAACATCTAAAAGAGCCGGCAAAGTTCTGGAAAAATTGTTTGGACAGATGAAACCAAGCTTAGCTTGTACCAGAATAATAGAAAGAAACAAATATGGAAAAGGAGAGAAACAGCTCATGATTATGAACATTGGAGGTAATGTTATGGTATGGGCATTGTATGACTGCCAGTGGCACCAGGACACTGTTTACTGACGATGTGACTCCTGATGGAAGCAGCAGGATGAATTCTGAAGTGTACAGGGCTATACTCTCTGTTCACATTTAGTTTATTACATACATTGTTTTTTATATATAAATGTTGATGTGTCCAGGCTGCGACAGTGCAACCATGTATTGAACAACTTGCATATTTATACTTAAATTTCTTACTAAATCCATTTTAGGGGATACTGTATTTGCTGTCTGAGATATATTGTAATGAAGCGACATTTTGATCCATTCCTACGGTGTTATCACATATGTAAGATTTAGTGGTAGAAGCAACAGGTTGAAGGTGGCTATAGCCTGCAAAACAGGAGAGTTTGTGGGTAAGCTAAGGTAAGAAAAGCACTTTGGTTAAGAACAGAAAGAGATGGCAGTTTCAGCATTTCTTGTGCTTGAAGGCAACTTTCAGTGTCTAAGCAAGACAAAGCCTTTTTTCCCCAACCTTATCTGAGTGATATGAGGGCCTCAAAACAATAAGAAACCTTAATTAATTCTTCAGTTGCTGACACACTCTCACTCCGTAACAAAAACTACAAATGTCACTCGCAGGCCGGAGGGTCAAGTGTACACGCTCATAGCCATGTGAGAAATTCTTCACAGCCACCTCCCAATTTCACAGCAAATTTCCACCAGGACTACATATGTTTGGGGGAATGTAAAGTGAAGCAGCAGGGGGCAGTTCTCCTGGATTAAGTCAGCTCATCAGTTTATCATTCATCAGACAGCAGGAGTTTGCGTATAGAAAAAAAAAAGGGGAGGAGGAAAAATCCCCAATTTTCTACAGCCATACCTTCCTTTGTACTTCAGGATTAACGACAGGGCTGAGAGAACCTGATGAGTCTAAAGCTTCAGAGGAGAGCGGGGTGAAAGAAAGCCAGATCTGAACAGAGATACCATTAGAGAATGCTGCATAAATCAAGAGTGCTTATGGCGGGGGAATACACTCTTAAAGACCATCTGGACTATCCAACCCTAACATTTATTTTGAGCTTCCTCCACTGAGAATATGCTTTTAAGGACAGAATTTTCTTCAGAATTACTGCACTACAAGTGGCTCACTTTATGTTGTCTCTGCTTTATGCATTTTATGTCAGCAATTAATAAAAAGGAGTCATGTTTTAGAATAAAAAAAAAAACAGTAAAAAGAAACAGAGGCCAAGACAGCAACCCTGAACCAGCATCCCCACTTCTACACACTTCCACACAAATTTGCACCATTAAAAACAATGTGTCACCCGTTTTCCATGATCATCATGTTCGAGTCAAGCTGACACCCAGGCATCTCAGAAAGATAACCATAATTCTCTCTAAGGCCTTCACAGGCCTCCCAACTTCCTGCAGACACCTCTTCCTTTCTGCGCTTCCTGGTGTTATCATAATCTGGGACCCAGAGTGGACCTTTGTGGCTCATGGCCACATCTTCCGCTAGCACACGTGTGCGTCACATTATCTGTTGAGAGGCCAGACTCCGCTTCCTGTCAGGTTGTGGAAGGGTTGTGCAGTAATGTCGGGAACAGGAAAGGGAAGTGGACATGACTGGTATTAGATGAGAGAATGGAAGGAACAGACTAGCTTACAATATCTATCTCCGCCTGCTTTCGTAATTTATAAACAACTGTCATATTTAAGTATGAAAGAAAAACCTTTGTTGCAGTATCAGAATATTAAAAACATTAGACCATCAGGTTAGAAACATCAGGAACATCAAATTAAATGTATCGGATTAGAAACTAACCTGACTGAATGTTAACAGTTTCAACATTAAAAAAAAAAAAGGACAAAACAACAAAAGTGTCTCAGTAAGTTGCTTGACAACCAGCCGCAATAGCCTCAATATACGTTGACTTTTTTTTCTACTCTACAGTTCTCTTAATTTTTATTTTAAATCTACTATTCTTCCAAAAGATAGTGCCTTATTTGGCATTATAATGGTGGAGGAGAGTGCTATTGGAAAACTTTGGTACAAAATATACCATAAGTTTTCTGTTGGGTTGAGGTCTGGTGAGTGTGAAAGCCATAGCAGAAGGTCATCATCAAATCATTCAATGATCCTCATGCAGCATGGATGGGGGCATTTTCAACCTGAATGTAATCTTTATAAGGAGATTCTCTATTTGAATATGTAGAACTTATAGGCAATGGGCAAGATTTTGTGTGTTGGAGGCGTTCTGGTTTTTGTTTGCAGTTGCTTTGGTTCGAGAGCTTTTGATCACTCATATTTGAGCAGGTTTTGGTTCCACGCAGGTAAAGAGTCTCTGTGGAGAGCAAATGGTGGATGGCATTTGAATGTATCTGTAATAACAGACTTTCATTTGGTGAGGGTTTAGCTTTTTGTTAGCTTTATTTTAAATTTATCTGCATTTGTAAACAGTGACAGATGCATATTAAAAAAATCTTGGGCTGGACATTCACTGGCTATACCAAACATTCCTAAAATTTGGCAGTTGCCTCCAGTAGCCAAGTCAGCAGGCTAGCTGACAGGTTCAGAGACCACTTGCACCAGGACATCAATGTTTTGTCATGGGATAAAGGTGATCACTAAAAGTAATTTTCAAATTGATTTACAGTGACCCTTGGCTCTAAAGGAAAAATTTGACCCAAAAAATAAGTGAAAATGCACCCCAAAGTGTATCAGAGCCACTAGACCCCTCACTGTGGGGTCATGGGTTCAGGTTCCTTTAATTTTTCACCAGTTTGTAGCCAGTGCAAAAGACTGAGTGGGCATAAAAACAAAAATGCAGGAGAAAGAAAATCTGTGTATATGCTTGCACATGTGCATATTATTGCTCACCACTTGGCTGTAGCGTGAGTGAAAGTCAAGCCATGAGCTTGGTCTGGCTCTGCACACTTAACTGGGCTTGGAGCTCTTATTTCAATGGATGCCTAAGTAGAGTTTGACTTTGAAGGCTTTGATCCGGAGGCAATGCTATGGCATTTGACTTCTAGCTAAAAAAAAGCAATGTGTCAGACCTCTGGGGTCACTGGGATCACTTATCGCGGCTGAAAATAACCAGTGGCAAGCCACGATTTGGGGAATCTAAAAGAGGGCTGACATTAGCAGGTGCCCTGAGGTGGAATAGAGACAGCTACAGAGCAGGTCACTGACCTTGGACCACAGAGAACTTCTTTTTCTTTCTCAATCTTTTTTTTTTTTTAAACCCGAGGGCCTGGTTTCACTTAGCAGAGAGCTTCTTCAGCTGAAACTGGTGTACAACAAATACTTTGCCAAGTGTATAAAACACTGCAAAATGAGTATCAATAAATGGAGTTCTACAGTATGGTCAGATTTGCCAAAACAGTTGTTGTGTTGAAAAATTGTTATGAATGCCATCATTTGAGGTGAGTTTTCTTGGAACTTGTATAGGGAAATGAAAACAACATAAAATATGAATATTCCTGTATGATGTTAAGCAATATCAATAATTAAGTATATAGCTACATTAAAAATGTCAACAACTATGATATAACAATCCAGGAATCTTTAAAGAATATAATAAAGTTGAGTAACTCTTTCAGATCAGAATATCCAAATATTGAAATTCCTCACAGATGCATTTGCTGACCAGGAGATTACAGTTTATATAAATGAAACACTTGCTAGCCTTTATACTTAAGTAGTGCTTTTTGCCCATGCCCTTGTACAGGAAACCAACATGTTTCTGAAATATAAGGGGTGAAGCTACCTATTAAAAACTATGGTTTTTTGTTTGGTTGTTTTTTGTAGAAAAAATAATCTTCTGGAAAGGGAACTGCTATAGCGTCTAGATATGCATGAGTGTAAGTTTAAAAAGTTCACATAAACATAATTTTCCTACTCCAGAAACTCTTAGGAAATATGCATACCAAATATTTTATGTAAAAAAAAGTTCCTATCTAGACATTTTTAAACACTACTGAGTCATATAGTCATTGATATGTTTTGATAGTAGAGCTTGAGCATTAGCAGAATAACAGAGGCAGCTTACATTTCACTGTGAAGAATGGTAACACTGGTGGTCTTTGTGATATATTATGTCACAAGGATCACATAGCATCACTAAAGTAATTTTAAACAACTCAACAGCAGTAATACACTGCTCCTTGTGTGACACTAGCAGGTGCACTTTATATTTGGTCCTTTATGCTCAATCTTCTGAGTAACTACTTGGAGTTTTTTTTTCTTTTTCAGTTATCATATCAGACAAATATTCAAATTTGTAAAGACTGAATCCATATTCTATTTTTATTCCTAAGAAAGAAAGATATGATTAACAGTAGCATTGTCTACACAACTCCAAAATAGACTGAGTGATCTGAACAACAAAGTCACCAAGAGTTCTTGTAGCACAAGTGCATGGACATGCATGCTGTTGTTCAGCCTGTCTCAGCACTTTCTCATTGCCCTGCCATTGCATGGTAAAAAACAAAAATCAATGGTGTGAAGTTGTATGTAACTGTGTTTACAAGTACAGCTGAGGGGATAGCATCACCATGGATTAACCTACAGTGGACATGTACAGAGATGTTGTTTAAGGTACCGAACTGATGAAGAGAGAGCCTGTCTTCAAAACAATTTATTCATGACAGGGTTCTCTCCACTTTAGGTCTACAGCTTCATGAAATTTTATCAATACAAGGTAAAAACACCTAAATGTTTGTTCGTCATGATATTTATTTATATACTTTTTAAATAGTGTGTTAGCTGCAGCACAAAAGTTGTCCAATCACATTTACCTGGCAATGTGACATATTAATTTCTAAAATTTTTTACTGTAAAGAATGGCAATAAGAATGGTGGCGGTGCAGTGAAAAGCCACTAAACTGGACAACTGTTTAACTACAAATTGTTACACTGCTAGTGGCCATAGAAAGACATTTCAACACGCAGTTTGAATATGTCAGTCTAATTTGGTATGAATATTGCTTAAAAAAAAAATTCTCTTTACCAACACTCCAATATGAAAGTAAAATCTCAAATAAATTTGCTTTATGTTCATGGTCTCAAGAAGGTGAATAATACATATCTGGTGTCTTTTCCAGAAGAAATGTATTATTGTAATGTGAACGCAGATTTTTGATGCACTTGGAAAAACTGACCGTGGTTGGAGACATTTTGAAGCTAATATATGCTCCCACGAGGACTAACTCATTTCATTTTGATGACCCAATGACCTTTTCTTTTTAGCTAAGCTTAGCACTAAGAACAGCAAAACTGTCAGTACCCCGTTCGTCGAACACTTTTGTTTTGCAAGGTGTAATGAACACCGCTGGCAGCTAGAGAGGTTTTAGACATCTAGTCTTGCTAATCCTTAAACTACACACCACTCCTGACTCAGCTGCTGTTTGCCCAAATAACAATGGGATGCTAAAAATCACACTGGTTCAATAATATTTGGTGAAAAATCCAAAGGTTTTTAATTTACACTCAGAGCCACAAATATTTTCCATTTGAAAAGCTGCAATTAGCTATGTCTCCTTGGTTCTTTTCTGAAAGTATTCCTTGATTCCAAATGTAGCAGTTTGAACAACAAATAAGCAGACTAAAAGCTCGAACACAAAATTATCATCTTACATCTTACAATTATAACTATTAATTTGATGAAATAAAATATGCCCTCTAACCAAATTATAAACATGTGGCTATTTTATGGCTGTAAGGTCCCAGTAAAAAAAAAAACACATATCCCAACATGTATATGCTGACAAACTGTGTATAAAATATAAATTTGCATAAATTCCTAAATGCTGCATGTTTTTATTTCTGGACAGGCCTTTTGAAATATTATGAACCATTCTATTAAAAACATAAAATAAAATAAAAAAATTATTAATTAATAAAAATTGAAACAAAATAAAGATAGCTACTCTTTTAAACCACTCCCTGCCACAGAAGAAAAGCAGTATGAGAGGTCTATTCTTTGTGTCCAGAGGAGTATTTGGATGAAGATAAAGCTGACAAAGTGCTGCTTTTCAGTGTAAAAACATATTAAACTCTTAAAATATGAAAGGGTGTAAAAGACAGGAAGGGGAGTCTGAGGTGGCATGTGAAGGAACAGGGTGCAGAAGGGAGACGGAGAAAGGAGAGACAGATCAATATGAGTCAGGAAATAAGGTAGAAAAGGTTATTTACTTGACATTGATCTGTTGTAGCAGCAGCAGAGCTTGCCCTGTTTCTCTTTTGTTAACCTTTAAGCCCGAGTATACTCACAAATGACGGGGGAGTTAACTAACAGGTGTAATTTATGGATCGAAGGAGGTCACAGTACCTCTGTCACTGGCTGGTGATTATATTTTTTGCAGCCATGAAGAAATAAAATAACAGCAGCAAGGATAATAAGGATGATTCCACGCTGAAGACTGATTTTTTAGGAAAGCATGGCCAGATACAAAGTATTTTTCATTGTTTTGGATGAATTATAAATAAATGCTACATGGATGTATGTAAACTTTTACATCTGAACATGAACATCTATTTAGACAGAAGCTGAACTTACAGTGTGGTATTCCTCCAGTCCACAATGGTGAAGACTGAGAATAACGATGAGTCAGTTCTTTCAGTTGCTTCATTTCTCAACTGTGCAAGGCAAACTGTAGCTGGCAATTTAAGATGAGTAATAAAATATGTAAAGGTTTAACACAAAAAAAATTGGAAAATGGTGTTCCTGTCTTAATTTTTCTAAGATAGTGCAATATCAACACTTAGTTCATAATGAAATGCAAACTCAAAAACAACACTGACTGAAACTGTTTCTGACTGTAGCTTCTTGTTTTTACACAGTGGCAAAAAGGCTTGATGGCAGGAGGTGTGATTTTTTTAAAAGCTGATCGGGGTTTGCAAAATAGTAGTTGACCCATCATATCCTAATCGCTGTGTATACACAGAAATAAAGCACTAGCACAGTCACTCTTAGTGATGTTATATGTCTGATATCTGCCCGTGGTTTCTGTTCCTGTATACTAACCAGGATATTTTAGGATTGTAATAATATTATACCATATTACTATCAAAATAATGTAAGTCTTGCCACGACATACACATGAAACACTGATTTGATATTATTACAAGAAGGTTCCCGCTGCTCAGTAGTAATATTTGCAAATGGTTACTGTAGATTGTTTTTCTGTGTGGCACATCTAATGTGCACTGTTCAATTTAGCAATTTGAAAAATAAAATTAATATAATCTTGAATGAGGAATCAAAGACAATGTAAGTATGCAGTAAGTAGGTTTTGTTTTGCTTTTACTACAGACAGAAGGGTCATACTGTACTCTTGCTGCACACCAACCGTACCTGGCCCCAGCCCAGTGTGCACTGCTAGACATCCATCATGTCTCTTTTTAGTCCATGAAGATGGCACAGACCTGATGCACTGAATGAGGAACTATTTGTTCTTCCATATGCCAGTACTTGTAATCGTTTTCTCGGGATCCTGCCAAATTTTGCCCTTTGCCAACAAGGGCCACATGTTTCCACAAAGGAAAGTCTGGCAAGTGGCAAGGATGATTTTGTAATTTGGCTTCAGCAGAAAAAAAATCATGTTACCACCCATGTTAATGCGAGCATATCACTGTTTCACGTAACTTTCTCTGTGCTTTTTTTCTTTTTTTCATTCAGAGTTGTTTGCATTGTGCATAGGTTAAAATCACAGGAAATACAATTATATATTCCTATAGCTGAACAATATAAAGCACTGTTCCTGATATTGGAGATGTATACAATGAAATTTTTGTTTTGATTTCTTTCTGTCACTTTGCATGTAGTAGACACCCATCCAACTTATGGCATTTTGTGTGTGACTGCTGACACAAACAACCCCACTTGTCCTTTTGTTTACCTTATTTAAGGCATTACAATTTAAAGAAGTGGGATTTTTAATCATTGGACACATTAACTTACTGAAACTTAGCCTTCCTCACTGAGTTTGCAGGGCTGCTAAATAAAGATGCATTGCTTGCTCAGGTTCACAACCTTTCCACGAGGCACAACCATGTGCTCTAATGGAAACATTCAATGTTGTGCCAAAGGCTGTTTTTTTTTCTTTGTCACAGTCCTGAATTGCATTTAGATAGACAAAAATGGCTGCATACGCAAACCAAATGGAGGTAAACGCTTATGCTAAACAATGAATGCTTGAGTAAATACATGCCCTGACTTGTCAAAAGGGTCATGAAACCCTATATAAAGCAACAAAGTAACAAAAAAAATATACACATATATATATATATATATATATATATATATATATATATATATATATATATATATATATATATATATATATATATTTTTTTTTTTTTTTTTTTTTTTTAATGTCCTTATACAGGTGTATGGGCATGTGGCTTTTCAGAAATCAGTCCATTGTGTATTCTGGTGACTCATTTTTAGAGGAAGTAGACCCATGGGGTGAGCTGACCCTAAAAGAGCTAGGAAATTTGTTTTTTCGCTCCTGAACTTGGCTATATCTCACTTTCTAGAGGTGCCTGTCCCACTCACTCACTCTCAAGGACCAAGCCAATCTCCCTTTGTAAATAGAACTATGTTTTATAATTCCGCCTCTCTCTCAGATGACCATATCAATAATGCAGAGGAACCACATCTGTCCAGAACCATGAGATTATTTCTCTGATTTGGGCTGACAGTTATGGTAATAGTTTGGCAAACAATCTACTCCAGCAACAATGACCACAGATTACAGCTGTTTTCAGATCAAAGAGACTGCAGAGAGGCCCATGATTGATTGCTCACCAAGAGACAGAGTCAGGCAGTTCAGCCCCCCACATCTCACTTTAGCCTCTCTACTCTGATAATGGAAACATTCCTTTATTTTTAATCTTCTTGGATTCTGTTATAATTGGATACCAGAGGACCCATTTAAATACTTAGCTATCTCAATACACCAGTAGCTGCAATTCTGTAAAATAAACTAATAGTAATTTAATTTTATCGAAAAAAATGCTGTAAGAGGCACAAGATATGATAAGATTGTCTGACAACAAATTGAGACATAATGTGAGCGCATTACTCTCACCAGGGGCTTCATCATCACTGTACAATATACATAAGATCACCTGTGTTATCTGAAATTATTTTTATTTGTGTGACATAGAAAATATATAGGTTGTGTGACGATTAGCATCGTTGCCTCGTAGCAAGAAGGTCCTAGGTTTGAATCCACCATCTGGCCAGGGCCTTTCTGTGAGGTGGTTGCATGTTTCTCTCCAGGTCCTTCCTCCCACAGTCCAAAAACATGCAGTTAGTGGAGATAGGTTAATTGATGTGTTGACAATGCTGAAGATGATCTAAATTGCCCATAGGTGTGAATGTAAGTACAAATGGTTGTCTGTCTCTCTGTATCGGCCAATGCTAGCAACCTGTCCATGGTGTACCCTATGGCAGCTGGATTGGGTTCCCCCTCACCCTCTGAACCCGAATTGGATAAGTGGAAGAGAATGGATGGGTGGAGAAAATATATATTATACACCAAATACTACTTATGATTACTTTTGACTAAATACTAAATTCAGACTAAGTGCTCTGTCAGCAGTAAATGCTGTCTATGAACGAGGTTAAGCTTAGTGCTTAGCTTTCATAAAACTCAAGATGTCCTCGCACTTTAATGTAAAACTGACATAGTCACTTGCTGCGCATCCTTGTAAAGAACTTGTGTATAGATACCTTAGCTATCCAATAAAGAAGCTCATTATTTATTAATGATACAAAAGCTGTAACACCATTTGACTAATATAAATTTGCATATTTATTAAAACAGGAGACATTTGTGATTAATGGCATCCAACCATGTCACATGTGGACTGGGGAGAAAAAAATTGTGTCTCATGTATGAGTAACCAAACTAGTGTGAATTACTGGTTAAGCTGTATTATACACCCTTGGGACCCCTTATGCAGCTTTACACAATACAGATAAATAATATATTGCTTAATGTCAGTAGGATAAAGTTTAATAAAGTACATAAGCCGTAATTTGGGGAACACACTACATTACCTGAGATGGCTGTATGAACACGTTAATTACAACTTGGTTGACTTATTGAACTGTAAAATACTGGGTGGAAATGCTGGCTTGTCTAGGCTTGATTCAAATGTAACCTATAAAAAATGGGGAAAAATAAAAAAGAGAATAAAAAATTGTCTTGACGACAAGGACATTGTCAGATAAGTGGAGAAGGGCAGTCAGAGAGCTATTTAGAGTGACGGTAAATGGCCTTTTTACCATTCCAGCTACCCCTCCACCCCCTTCTCCCGTTTAGGGATGGCATTAGAGACTGCAGACTGACATACATTTTTTATAGCTTCATAAAGTCGTCCAATGACCAGGTCACCCTTCTCATAACTAGGGAGCAGAACGCTTGAAAAAAGCCATTCATCACCATGAAAGGGCCTGCTTGTCCAAGCGCCTTCAAACATGCACACAGTCTGGCAAGAGACGCTCAGCACAAATGCTAACGTACTTCTGCCACTAATGCCAGATGACCTTCTCACATCTATTAGCGGGCTGGCTGACACGGAGGGTAGAGACGAGCCCTTCTTGTCTCCTGCAAAGATTTCAATGACAAGGAATAGAAAATATCATGCATGATAATGGCCGTTGCCTCCAACAAAGCAATCTTTCCCATTTTTTTAAACAATACAAGGTGATGTCAGGTGAATATGAAATAATCCATGATTAATTATACACACAAGAAATCTTTGTTTCCAAGTTTATTGCCCTGTAAATTAGTCGTTATTATAGAGGTGCAGTTAGAGGTAATATAACAGAATAACATGACATGCTTTTTTAAATGTGTCCCCTTTGATTTGGCAAGTCAGAAGGACCTCCGGTGTCGAACTGGAACGCCCCTCACAGACAAACCATCAGACCACCAAACCCCATTAGTGTGCAATTAGTGACAGCTGGTGGGTTGTCAGCTTGGTAATGGCCTCAAAAGGAGTACCCATAGAATACAAAAACCACCAGTGATGCAATGGATTAAACCTTGGCAATAACAGTCAAAACAGAGAGCTAGTTATACAGAGACTCATGTCCATGGATCTCCATTTCCAAAACTATAACATGTACAACACAATGTTGCCTAATACTATCAATCTGTATCATTGCTGTTTTTTTAATGCATGACATTAGAGCAACAATGACTGAATGCTGGGCCCTGTGAAAATGTAAATATATTCAGCTAATCTCATTTTAACCAAAGGTGTTCTATTTTGGTACTCTAACAGTTCCTCCTCTTGCTGGCCTTTCAATTCAAAAGCAAGGGCTAAGCTATGAGGCACAAGAGGTGGATGGCCTGAGAAGGAGAAGGAGGTAGGGAGGGAGGAGGGGGGTGAAGTAGTTTAATAATTTATTTAAGAGGGAAAGAAAGCAGCCAAGGGGAACAAATAGTGTTTCTCCCAGAACCAAGCCCCTCTGACCCCGGCCCTGCGTACCTGAAGCCCAAGCCCCATCGCATTAGTGAAATTCTTATTTGATGGCATTTTAATATTCTGCCTTGATGACTTTTTAGCAACATTTACTTTCGGAGGTCTTGAGCGCTTCCCCCAGAGGAAATGAAACATGTCAAAACCCATTACGAAAAAATCAAAATTTAAATACCTCAGCCGTGTTAGCGGTAATACACACAATCCCCACCGCTCAGAGGCAAGGCTCACAAACACTCATCTGCTTGCCGGCTCGTAATGAGTCTGTTTGATGGGTAAGCGATTTGTGGGTCACCGAGCATACGTTACAGATCCAATTTAACCCTTGATTGCTTGTACTCTGGAGGACCTGGGAAAACGTGTTATTGAAATTTAATACCAGATCATTTCTTCTTCCTCCCATGCAGGGACAAAGGTACGCTTACATGACTCCTTCGATGGCCTGTGCAGATGGGGGAGGTAGTGGGAAAAGCAGCCAAGGAAGGAAGGGAGAGACAAGACAACAGAGAAAACCAAAGATAGTTTTATGCATGAAGGTAATCCGTGCTTCATCTGCAGGTCTTGCTAAACACCAATCCAATTAGCCCCTGAGGGCACCATACTAAGCACCACCTTGCTTGAATATGCGGTTTCTATTGTGTGATACATCACTTTTACAATAACAGTTAAAGCAGTTTGCCATTGGTTGTTAATTTTGACACTTAGAAAAGATGATTTATAATTACTGTGTCAAAGAAACAAAAAAAGGACACTGTTATGTTTGGGGGCAGAATAAACCAGGATTAAAAAAAACCAAAACAAAACATGGTGACAAGCTATATTATGGAGTTTCTTAAGAATGACAACAGCCTCATTACTCTTCATTGCACTTTTTTCCCCCTTCATCTATCATTTATGACCAAATAAAAAAAACTTTTTTTTCTTGGATATTATAAATATTAGATATTATCTAATGACATATTGCTACATTTTTTTTTATCATGTTACCATGTTACCACATCAAAATGTCATGAAATATGACATGAAACTGATGACACAATATATGTTGCACATTCGCATTACAGTCTTTTGCATTTGGGTGGAACTTCTATGAAGCCAATATGCATGTGTGTGCACATGAGCATTATTTCACTGAGCTAAATGTTTGTATTTTTTTTAGCATTTTCTGTGCTTAATATCCATCGCTCATGAAATGAGCGTCATTTGCCAAGCAAAAAAATAAATAAAAAAATTTAAAAATCAGTTTAATGATAAGGACAATTAAAATTTTGCCACTCTGTAATTTTTTCAGACCTGTGGAAGTGAGAGAAATTTGGTGCATTCTTGAAAAAGACACTGACATGAACATGATGATTATGAGTCACTGAATAACAGCTTCCACCCAAAAAAAATTAAAAATATAAATTGAAAGCTTTGGGACAACATTTCTTGATGTTTATAGTAAAAGATTGGGAAACTATTTTTAACAGGAGCACTTTTGTTGAAATTAATTGAAAAGTTATTCATCAGTGTTGTTTAAATAATTTTAGTTACAGTCATTTTAAAAACTCTGAATATTGCTACAACTTTGAATAGACTGGTATATAAGACTGGGGAGCTAATTGAGAGCTCAAGTGAGCAGTCAGCAGGCTGGCATGGCTCATTCACAGTATTTGTCATTAGACCCGACTGCAGGGAGAATAGAGTGCACTGCACCATTCGTGTGTAACCAAGATTTATGCTAATGTCTCCCTACATATGCTTATTCTACATATCTATATTAAACTTAATAGACTGTTACATTGCTTCTTAACCTCAGCTTCCATACATGATTACCTTTTCTGATTTCTTTGCAAAATGGCATATAAACACGGGGCAAGGATTTTATCAGCGTGTCAGTGAGTTTGTTTCCAGTGGCAGCCCATGGCTCTCATAATCGTTTTGATACTTCAGGGACTCTATCAGAAATGCCTGCCTAAGAGGCAACAGTTAACATGTCACTCTGTAATTTCCCAGAAAGCTTAGTATAACCCTGCATTTTCACCCAGTATTTGCACCGAAAGGGTCAGAGATTCTATAAATTTACATAACTACAGTTCTTTAAGTAATACGGAAAACATTAGTCAAATATATCTTTTTAATTATACATGTGACATGTGCTGTATAATATTTATATCTATATAATATTTAGGAACACTATGTGCAACAATATATATATATATATATATATATATATATATATATATATATATATATATATATATATATATATATAGATAGATAGATATATAGATATAGATATATAGATATTTATATATATATATATATATATATATATATATATTTTTTTTTTTTTTTTTCACAGTATAAATGGCATATGTACATGTACATTTCAACTTAAAGGTTTGGGGTCACCCAGAACACTTAAAGCAAACTGGTATTCATCAAATGCATTGCAGTGAGTGTAGGGAATGCAGTCACAATGCTATCAAGGTTAGAAATAATGATTTTCACTTGAAATAATAAACCATTTGTAGCAGTCCCAGCCTTTGTAGCCATCTTTGGCATTATAGATGTTAATTTGTGGAGGACTTTCATCCCATGCTTTCTGAAAAGGGTTTCTCTTTGGGGACGACTACACATAGGGTGACCAGATGTCAGCAAACTAATTGTGGGACGAGTATGTTTGTGTAGGACAATGTGGGACATGTTGCCAATGCCAGGAGGCATTTACCATGTGAAGGACAAATATGTTTCTCTTTGAATGTGACACAACCAACTCCCTTGCTACAAACTAATGCTATCAGATAAAACACACTGATCTGTGGTCAGTATTTGGCAGGGGTAAACAAAAGCATTAAACAATTAAAATAAAATTTAAAAAAATATCCAAATGTACAGGGAAGGAAATATCCATGTATTAAATATTCTAACTAAATAAAACACTTTACACATCTCCACATGCTGTTCTGCCACTTACATGGAGATGTGCAAAGGGTGTGGCATCTAATGCAGCTAAACAGTCGAAAGAGCTGGAAAGCCTTACTATGGACAGCAAAATTGAGATTAAATCTGGTCCAGTTACAGCCTTAGTCTGAAGGGTAATACTAAGATCCCATTAGAGCTCGCCTCACAGTGGAGCACTCAGGCCCAGCCAAATCAGTGCAGCTTAGCTGGCTTTCATGTAGAGTCTCATGTAAAATCTAGCAGATGCTGATGACAGAGAGTCATCAGCAACTGTCATCAGAGGGTTTGACTGCTGGATGCCTGTTGATTTATTATTATCTGCATATTAAAAAGTTATTTGATAAATTCATATTAATTTATATAGAGAGAGTACCATGTATAGTGGTTTCATGGTTTCGTACAACTAGGCGTATGTATTTATTTGTTTAAGATTAAATAAAACATGAAGCAATATGATCTTGATTTGAATGGAAATACACATATGGGACCTGGTGCACGTTATGGTTTTTGGATGGACCTCACTGATAGATGCCACTAAATCTTCAGCTCCTTTCAGTTCCCCAAATGCCAGAAATGTGTAAAGACTGTGTTTGTTCCTGTAGACAACAATAGTAAACTTTACTCATGTCTGAGGCATGGTAGAGCTAGCAGAAGTGGCTTTAAACTCTTTAAATGGGCAAGTGTCAGACTTAGGGTGTATATTTTCATGGGTGCATTATGGAACTATTGTGCTGGTGAGATGATTTTCCAGAGGTGAAGAGAGCAGGATTTATCGCATGCCAATTTGCCATTTTAGTGAATTGCCCACTGCTAAGAAGTTTGTGTGCCCTTGGCAAAACATCACTACAATTTTTGGTGTAAAGTACAATATTTAGTATTGTTCTAATCTGTAAAATAGACACAGAATTGCATTTTTTTGCACATGGTACCATGGAGTTTTGGCTATGTATATAATATTTGCAAGGCAGGCCATTGACAAATTTTATAGTGTGCTGTGGGATTCATAAACAAACAAGTATTACTTTCATTGTTTTTTGTTTTTAAATAACATGATCACAAACAGATAATTCATACTTCACAGATGTGTGCAATGACTGCTTTAAAGCGTTGTTTTCATGGAAGCATGAAAGTTAATGTTTTCTCAACTTTGTAGTGTCTCAACTTTGACCAAATGTAAACAAATCTTTAATTTCCATACTTAAAGCACTTGGTCCATTTTTTCTTAAACATGCATGTTTCCAGTTCTGTGAAAGTATTAAACATTTGAACAACTTGATTGCATGTGATGTTAGTTAAAAATATGGTTAACTAACATCACAGAAAATAGAACAGGCAATTTAATGAATGCTGTCATATCATCTCGTTTCAAAATCTGTCATCTGTAGTTTAGTAGTATATCAGTTACCTCAACACAATAAGTGATATCCATACCTAAGGCTACAAAAAGGGCTTCAACACAGTATTGATGGTTTCTACATGAAGCTGCAAGAAGCAATGCAAAGTAGACCATGGATCCACTTGCCCTGAACATACTCCAGGCTCTCACTTTACACACCATACACTTTCAACTCCCTTTTTCTCCCAGACTACCCACTTTGCCAGGCTCTTGACTTACAAATTGATGCTTTAGACTTGGTTTCATTGTAATGGCTTTCTAAAAGAAACATCTGAAAAAAAGCTCACTCAGGGCGCTTATGCCCCCCATCCAATACAGCAGAGCTGGGCTTTGGCTAACAGTCAACACACTGTTTCCGCTTGTCCCTCAAAGTAATAACCTCAGCACTGTCAATAACCTCTCTATCCATTCTCTAACCTTCCCATCTTTTCAATCTACTTGGACGACTTCCAAGAACCACGAAAAAAAAAAAAGTTAAAATGCCCTGGACATAAGCCCTCAATGGCTCAGCGTAATTCCCTCTTTAAATGTAAGACAAAAATATCAGGGCTCCTTAGCATGCCAATGAGACTGCACATAGAGTGGTGTTCCCAGTGGACGGGTAACAGGAAGAAGGGCAAGTCCCTTCTTTGCAAAAGAGGGACTGTGTGAAGAACATCATTGAAAAAAGGAATTTAAGGGGACACACATACAAACAATTACCCACTGTACACATTATGCCAACGTTCATATATTGAAACTTTAAAGACAAAATCCCACTGGAAACCAAACTTTACACTAAGTTTTACTATAATATGTCCAGAATGTGATAATATGCTTTATCATATAACATATCTCAGCAACAAGAGTCAAGGTCTCATCTTGTAAGTGTTTTAATCATCCACAGAACATTTACCCTTTGGACCATAATAACACCAAGCTTTTTAAAAGTGCAATCTCATTGAAAGCAGTGCAAACCCTTTTTTAGGCTAACTAAAACCTAAAATACCACTCCACTCAATGGCCTTGTACATTCCATCATACTCATCAGGGCTAAGAATTAAAAGAGTAATCCAATGAAATATTAATTAATTCATTGTGGCATTTTCACTTAAGTGCACCATTTTCATAATTGTTCCATAAATTATATTTTCCACTACATTTGCTTTGGATGGATAATTAATTTCTGGCTTTACCCTTTTCAGTTTGATTATGTTTATGGAAACTGCAGAATGAAAACGTTTGTGTGTGTCTTTTTGCACACAAATTTAGCAGAGCTTTTATGCATGCCAAAATGTAATGCTTATTTGCTCAACTGTGTATATGACATTTTCACACCTAAGTGGCAGAGTTATAAAGAGTCACAGCCAAACAGAGACATGTTGTACAGTTCTTGAGAGCCTTGTAGCTACATGATTCAAAGTGTAGCAGTAGCTACCTGTACATTTAGCTGTAGCTAAATTTCAACAGTCTCTCCTTCAAGGTCATCTTCTTTTGCATGTCTGGAACAATTTTAGCACTGCTGCTATTTTTAGTTTCCCCTTTATGACCACGTGCATTCTCACACTTCTGTCATGTAGAACCTTTTCATCATGCCCTTATGCTTAGTTTTGTACCTTGATAATAATTTACTGATGGGGATCCTTTGACACTGTAAAAATAAGTAACACAAGTAATCACATCATCTTTATTGTTATAAAATATTGAGTGAATGGAAGACATTCACATAAATATATAAAAATAAATTGGTACATAAATGCTTTGTTGATGTCAGATATGGCATTCAAATGGTAGAGTCAGAATTTGGTGTAAACAGCATGAAACATGGCATCCATCATGTCTTATATCAATGGTTATAAGACATGATAATAATGTAGCAGATATTTTCATGGCACATTTGGGCCCCTTGTATCAATTGAGCAACATTTAAAGGCCATAGTATTGGTACTATCATGACAACAGTGTACTCATCTTCTGATGACTACTTCAACCAGGATAATGCATCTTGTCACAAAGCTCAAATCATCTCAATCCAACCTTTAAGATGTGGTGGAACAGGAGGTTCACATCATGGATGTGCACAAATTGGCCAGTGGGCTACTGGAACAAAGGATACGGCATAAATGGACACAAGATGAGAATTGGGAACTGTTGGAATGCTACTACACATGTAATCCCAGTGAAAGGGGTTACATGAAGAGGATGTGGGACCTATGGACTCTTTGACACCTAACATCCAGACTGACATAAAACAACTAGTAGCTCAGTGTTACCAACATCCGCAAGAAGCAACTGCTATTGCAACTAGAGATTGATGAGGTACAACACAAATGCTACGGACAAGGGGGAGCCAGGACAACAGGTCAGGGGGGAGATATCATCATCCCCACACTCCGAGATTGGGTACCAAGCCCCAATAACAACTGGTACTTTGAATGCCAGAGCAGCTGACCTGAAAGATAAGATCAAGGCTAAGCTGGAACTCCCCTCGAGGCCAATTACCAAGACTACGTGAAGTACCCTCTGAAAGTCTACTGGAAGATGTGAATGCAGCACTATGGACAATCCCTTACTTCGACCATCACTAAGACAAATCAGTTGATCAATACCGCAGCAACAGTGATCCTTGAGATGCTTGGCTATAAGATGAATAGCAACCAACAAGGAGTAGCACCCTCCATGGAAAAGACAGCTAGAGGCTAAGATGAAGGCAGCACAGAGTGAAGTTATTTAGCTTTCAGAGCTGCAGAAAGGTGTGATGAAGAAAGGGGTGCCTAAGAAGTACAGCAAGCTGTCCATACCTGAGGCCTTAGAAACTGCCAATAAAAGGCTCATAACCTTGGCTAACTGCTTGAAGAGGTATACCAGAGACATAGAAGCCAGGAGAATAAACCAGATGTTCGCCACTGAACCATCCAAGGTGTACTTTCAGTGGTAGGGGAACAATATGAGAACAGCACCCCAAAAAGGCTGAAAACAGAGCAATACTGGACTAGCATAGAGAGAAGGATGCAACATACAACACCAATGCTCAGTGGCAAGTGGATCTAAGAGCAGACCACAGCAACCTCCCAGAACACCTGCTGGCTTAAGAAGATAACTGTACTTCATGAGCACCTGACAGCATAAATGAACCAGCTGCTAGAGGTTAAGACACACCTAGAATTGCTGACCGAAGGCTGGACAGTCCTGATCCTCAAGGATCCTCAGAAGGGACTGGTCCCATCCAACTACCAGCCAATAACCTGTCTCAGTACAACATGGAAACTCCCATCAGGCATCATAGCAGCTAAGATGAGCAGGCACATGGCCCAATGCTGCTGCTGTTGAGTGTTGTTTCCAGTCGAAGCAGGCCGTTGCTTTCAGAAAAATAGATATGATACAACTAATTAAATGCCATGTGACTGGCACTAAGAAGAAACATTAGAATCTAGCTACAAGTATTAAGTGCTAGTTTGGCAACTTAAGTTATTTCCACACATGTTCTGAAGCTGTAAATTTTCCTTTTTACTCAAAACTTTATTCAAGAATAGAAATGTCCTAAACAGTTGGGATCAGGCATTAGACCTTCTTTAACCTTGCAGCTCTCTCCAATAGAGTCCATGTGATGTTTAGCTTGCGTGAGAACAGAGAGGACATTATAGAGCAAGTGGGTGTCCCCATTTCCTGCTCTCTGCATGCTCTAGACACAACCCCTCACCTAAAACATAAAGGAGCGAGTAGTGAAAATGTGTCTGATGGATTTCACTTCACAAGCTGCATTCACAGACTGTACTAAAGCAAGGTCCACACAAACTTAACTGTGTATATTGGTACATCTGTCAATCAAAGCAGCCATTACTTTAACTTTAAGTCTTAGCAAAACCCAAAATTGTGAGTTTGTATCTAGATAGATAGATAGATGTGTATTGTACAGTTATTGAAGGGTGAAAACTAATCATAGAGTAATCAAATTCTCTTTTTTGTGTATATCTTCCTGAAAACTCATTGGCTTCAGAATCTTTTTGAGGCCACATTATCATTTCACAAGACAAAACAGAAGGCAACACATGCCCAGCATTGTCCTTTGGTCGTTCCGACTCAGAGTACACATCAAAAAGCTGTGCTCTCCCATGAGTTTACTGCCATATGCCACTGGAAAATGTCACCAGTGAAAGTCATTATTATTCACTGGTATTAGAAGTGCATTTCCTATTATTGCTTAACAAATACTGGGAATCGCGTTTCATATTTTTGAGTTACTGTATATATTAAACAGTAAACAAAGTCAATTGTAATCCATGCAATTTACACTTAGCTGGTAATATTGTGTTATGTTGTGACTTTGATCTGCAAAGTTGGAATGATATCATAATAATCTGAACCAAACTTTGGAATAATACCGGTAGATGTTTGATTAGAAGAACAAAGTTACTATCAAGTAATTATAGTAGCTACTTTATAAAAAAAAAATTTAAATATAAAAAAGGCATATTGTGTATATAAAAATGCATGCAATATGTGCTGTTATTAGGGACTTGTTCAGTGGACAGGAAAACTAAATTAAAATCAGAATTTTGTGATGTCTATATGAAGGTATTTCCTGTTTTCTAAAGTGTACTTGACAATCTTCTGTAAATGCTTGAAAATTAAAAAAAAAACAACAAATAAAAAAAACAAAAAATTGTTAAATAGAAGTGACTCCTACAGACAATTATTTTACAGCTGGTTTTGAATACCAGAACATGTGTCCTTTGTGACGAGTCTTCTCAGATAGCACTGGAATGCTTCTACAGTTGATAACAGGGCTAGTTTCCACAGTGACCCACTGTGGAGCAAATTCACGTGAGAGGGATAATAGTCTATTTTAATCACAAACTCAGCAATCCAGAGAAGTGTGGAAACCAGTGTAGCATAAATGTTTGAGAGGGTTTAATACAGCTAACTTATAAGGACATTATATTTAAGACATGTTACATTCAAGGGTGCTTTTTTTAAAAATTCCCCAATTTGGAGAATACTGTTGTTATACATCGCTCCATAAAGGTTTAAAAGAGAACTGCGGGGTTTCCAAAGAGACTGCCAGCTAGCAGCTAGGAATAATGGATCTTTTATCATCATTTAATGCTTAAAATTGGTGTTGTCCTTATTCATACAAGGACAGAGAGACAGACGGAGAGGTAACACTGTTCTGCGTGTTAGATGAGGGAGCTGTGCTGTTATCTCCTGATCCCAGAACTTCCCTTGGAGCACCGGAGTGGGTCTGTATCACGTAGTGCACCCTGCACTGGGACTTTGCTGCCTGCTGACAGGAAAGCTCGATTAGCAAGCCACAAAGAGGCCAATATAGTGGAGCACTTCCTCAGCCAAAGGGGGTTTGTCCGGAGAACACGCTCCAACCTTCTTTCCTGACAGGGGACAGTGACAAACACATACACAGGCACACACTTGCTGGCCCACCTTGGGGGAATACATGAATGATTGGGATTTGGGTTTTCCGACACACGTGCATGTGAACAGACCATGACACATACACATATTTACAAGAAGCCTTGCAGAAAGAATACATGGAGTCTTACTGACAGGCACAGTGACTGTAATCTTTGTTCCAGTACTAAAATACAACTGTTAAATTGATTTGGAAAGAAACAAAGTTTATGTTTTTAAAGATTGCTGGCAGTCATCCAGAGAACGAGATGAGTATGTTTGGACTGGCCAAAGCCCTGCGCGTGCTGCCTTTAGTCAGACAATGGGATGTCGATGTGGAAGTGGGCCTGGGCCAGATGAGGAAAACGAGATAGCAAGGGTGGGATGAGGGGTGGAGGTGAGCTGAGCACAGACTGGTGGCCTGTTATGGGACCCTGTGGCGGAAGGGCATTGTTCAGCAGAGGAAAAACACAACAACAATAAAAAACAACTCTTCCTGAATCTTTTTATATGATTATGTAGAGAACAATTGAGTGGGTGGGATCCGCTACTTTGAGGATATTGAAAGAAGTCTCTCCTTTGAGACTTGGAATGATCCTTTCACACCTTACCCTGGAACACAAGCAGGAAAATAAAACAATGTGAGCTGCTGAGCAAGAAGCCTATTGATCAAGAACAGTGTCTCCATTGAGAGAGATTACAATGGCCTTTGGCCTATGACACATTAAGCAATGAACCAAAGGTTAATGAGGGAAAACTGAATGATGATCGATCTATATTTTTTCAAAGACACAGCACATTATGACTATGCTTTAGCATAATGCAAAGTCAATGACTATTGAATCAAATTCAGTTTAAACTCATGAAGGGAAATAGAAGGTAAAGCATGGAAAAACATTTTACTATGTCGTGCTTACACAACACACAGAAATACACAGATCTAAGCACAGAGAAAGTCCAGTCTTGAGCTGATGAGACACTGTAGGTTATTGTATGAATGAACATGAAAGGCTATAGTAAGCTGAGTGTGTTGAATGTGTACCAGGGATGCACCGTTTTACCAGTTATTTTACTGGCTTATAAGATGACATTCTCCAGTTGCAGTGACCATTGTTTTTCTGTTGTGTAACAACTCATGTGGTGTAGTTTCATACAATTTTATGACTGAATCTGTGCACATTCAATAATAGTGTGATAAATAGCTAAAAGAATAAAACTATTTCCTTGGTACCACCAAATAAAAAAAAATCAATATCTGAGTCAGCTATCAGCCAAACTGTTATTAGTATTAGTAACCAGCTAAGAATAATACAATAAATGCATCCCTAATGCTTATAATCGTTGCTGGCCACATTATGTCTACTTCAGTGTTTGCCTTTTGTAAGCTGTTTGTGCTTGGTTGTAGATTTCACTAACCCTAAGGTCATGCACCTGATATACCTTTGAATCTTGCTGGTTGCTGGAGTGTAGAATCCTCTTAGGGGAAAGATGTGTCCAGAGATAAGAGCCTGGTATGATGTTACGCATCTTGGCCCTCAAGGCGTAGACAACGCTTTTTTCTCTTCATCTGGTTTTCACATTTTTGCTGCTTGCCATCGATTTAGTACTAGCTCAAGTCATCTGCAGTACTAGCATGTGTTGTACTGTATATTGTCTGCTGTTGAGTTGGAGGCACAAACATTTATAAGGAAACGCACTCTACATGTTCCTATACTCATCAGTTAATGGCTGAGATGAGTCACATACTGCTTAACATAGTCATACATTTCTTGACCAATGCATGCAGTTTTTTAGAGTTATTCATATGTGTTATTGTTATTAATGTATTTCATTCTACTATTTAGATCTGTAATTATTGCAGTATTACATGTGCCACACCTTACAACCTTACCTTGCAGGTTGGAGTTTAAAACTTCAGTAATTAATAAGCAATTACGCCCACTATCAGGTCCCAAGCATGCAAACTTTACAGGTAAGAACATGATATTATTCTAACAATGATCAAACTTTATTTCCATTACTATTCTACATATGTAGAATAGAAATCCATGGTAATATGGCCACAGACAGTGTCATAAATTATACAGGTGTAAACACTGTATAGACAATCCGTGAATCGCCACCTTATCGTGGTGGATGGGTTTGTGTGTCCCAGTGATCCCAGGAGTTATGTTGTCCGGGGGGTCTCCCATGGCAAATTGGTCCTGAGTGAGGGGCCAGACAAAGAGCGGTTCAGAAGGCCCCTTATGGAAGTCACACCCTGGAGCCAGGCCTGGGGACAGAGCTCGAGGGAGGGCGTCTGGTGGCCGGGCACTAGCCCATGGTGCCTGGTGGGGCGCAGCCTGACAAGATAACACGGGCCCGCTCTCCTGTAGGCCCACCACCCGCAGGAGGTGTTGTAGGGGTTGGGTGCAGTGTGTGTCGGGCGGTGGCCAAGGGCGGAGGCCCTGGCGGACCGATCCCCGGCTATCAAGACTGGCTATTGGGACATGGAATATCACCTCTCTGGTGGAGCCTGAGCTAGTGCGTGTGGTTGAGAGATACCAGCTAGATATAGTTGGGCTCACCTCAACGCATGGCCTGGGCTCCTAAACCAGTCTCCTGGAGAGGGGCTGGACTCTGTTCCAGTCTGGAGTTGCCCTCAGTAAGAGGTGGCGAGCTGGGGTGGGTATCCTCGTCTCCCCCGTCTTGCTGCCTGCACGTCAGAGTTTTCACCGGTGGATAAGAGGGTTGTTTCCCTGCACCTTCAGGCTGGGGAACTAGTCCTGACTGTTGTTTGCGCTTATGTACCCAATGATAGTTTAGAGTACCCACCCTTTTTGGAGTCGCTGGGCGGGGTGCTTGAGAGTGCTTCATCCGGTGTCAATTTTGTAATCGTATCATCAGATCTGCGGCCGTATGTTCTGGACACTTGGGTGAAGAGAGGAGCTGAGCTGTCAACTGATCACCACCTGGTGGTGAATTGGACCATATGGTGGGGGAAGATGCTGGACAGACCTGGCACACCTAAACATGTTGTGAGGGTGCGTTGGGAACACCTGGCAGAAGCCCCAGTCTGTGAGATCTTCAACTCCCACCTCTGGCAGAACTTCGGCAGCATTCTGAGGGAAGCTGAGGACATTGAGTCTGAATGGACCATGTTCCGCACCTCCATCATAGAGGCTGCTGCTCAGAGCTGTGCCTGCAAGGTGGTTGGTGCCTGTCATGGTGGTAACCCCCAAACCAGATGGTGGTCACCGGAGGTGAAGGGAGCCATTGAGCTGAAGGAGTCTTATCA
>JAMQGT020009683.1:0-19931 GCA_024447675.2 Pterophyllum scalare | reverse complement strand
GACGATGATGTGTGTGGGTTGAACGCTGACTGGTTGAAAAATGGGCCAGAACAGGGAAAAGAGCGTCAGCCACCAAGAATAGGAGAGGAGAGGGGAAGAAAAAGACTGCAGTGAACGAATCTCATAGGTTTTAACAGTCGGTAAGGGTTCCACAGATCAGCTGTTTGTGATGCTGCCCCCTGGTGAGAGTAACACGCTACAGCATGTAGGCAACAAAACTGCACAGCTGTCTGTGCGACTGCCGCAGAAGCATGTTGGAGCCCTCAGTTTATGAGATCTACACCTTACTGGATGTGCAAAAATTCAGTGCAGTCACCCGGCAACCACTGAGTTAGTGTGACTGAGCCATGAAGGAAAATACCCAGTGTTTGAGTGCTGGTTGAGCTTGTAATGTAACTGCAGCCTCAGTGAGTTTGCATCAACAGCCAGCCTTTGTCCCTGCAGGATGGAGAGGTGAATGGAGATGTGGACAGTGAGGAGGAAGAAGACGACGAAGATGAGGAGGAGGATGGTAAAGCTCCATTTGTACACTGAACACTTATTACTGATGCTTTCTGTGGAATTGATTTTGTCCACTTTAGCTCCTCAAAGTTTTGCCGACCAGATAAATGACTCCTGCTGTTCCTCCTGCAGATGAGGATTTGTCTCCAGCCAAAGGAGAGAAGAGGAAGAGGGACCCCGAGGATGAGGATGACGACGATGACGAATGAGGGCCAGCAGAGACCCCTCCCTGACCTTCACGCATTGACCCAGCCCTGCTGCCAGTGCTTCCCTCTCTGCCTCCTCCCCCTTGCGTTCTGGGCTGCGTCCCAATACTGAAACTGGTCTCCTCCCTCCGCTCCCTCATTGCCTGCCTCACGCAGACCAAATTGACTCCGTTATTGTCTAAAACGCCTCTTTGTTTGTTTTTACTTTTTTTTTTTTTTTATATATAACTAATTTCAACAAGTTGAGCCAAATTTTGTTCCCGTTCATCAGTCGACAACTTTCATCCTTCGAGTCCTTTAAGTTTCAACCAGTGTTACCTTTTTGGTTTTGTGGCAGCACATTTGTTTTTGTGAACTCAGGAATGAAGAAAACACTTTGGTAGAAAAGTATCTGTTTTCTCATCTCAGAAAGGTTCAGTTAGATGTTAAAATAAGAAGCTGCAGAAGCATTCTCACATCTTAGGAGCTGGAGCCAGAAGATAGGAGTGATCTCTAACCAGAGTCTCGGGTTAGAGGTCATTTGAGGTTAGAAATTCCAATCACCAGTCCTGAAAAGCTCAAAAACAAAGTGTCAGATGTTACATCAGTTTCTCTTCATCCCGAGAAAAGTTTTTCATTAACTTTTTTATTTTCATTTATTTTATTTTTTTAACAAGAGAAAAAACAAAACAAAATAATGAATGAATAAATAAATTCACAAAATGTGAACGAAAACCAAACCCTTCATTTCCCCTCGCTGCTGATGTCATCAGTCTGTGATGGATGTTGCTCTGATGAAGTCATTGTCATACATATTTAAAAAGAAAAAAAAAAGCTACCCTCCTCCCGTCGCCGAGGCCAAACCTGCTCAGGGCAAACCGTGTTCTGTCTTTTTTGCCAACAGAGCTTTTTAAAAGAAATATTTTTTCAGAGGAAGTGTTTTTGTTTAATTTTTTGTATGGTTGTTTGGGGAAACGCTCTGTCTCTGTCCTTTCTCCTCTCTTTCTGCCTCCTTTCATTTCTTTCTCAGTAGAGCGATCCAGATGTTCCTTCAAACTTACACTGAGTAGTCTAGGTTGTGTTTTCTTTTTGTTTTCTTTTTTTTTTTCTTTCTGTAAGTTAAATGAAAGCAAACAAAAAAAAATGCATACAAAAAGGACTTTGTAAATAAAATCTTAACATTTTGCTCATGGCTCTGCTGTGTGCTTTTGTGTAACTGGTCCTGCTTGAAGACTGAGTTTCCCCTGGTTTAATTACTTAACGGGCAGCGCTGCCATTTAGTGGACTTCAGAAGACTGGGGGGGCAGTTATGCTGCTTTTCCACTAGTACCGACTCAGCGCACTCGACGCGCTTTTGTTTCGGTGCCATTACAATTGTGTACCTCCTCAATGTGGGTGGAGCTGATATATAGTTTGTATACAACTCAAACTGCTGTTATCTTGGAGACCTCCTGATAGACTCATTTCTCGTCTGCCGCCGAGCACAAACGTGTGCACCTTGTCGTTGGGCCACAGTGTTGGTTTGTGTGTCTCCATTTCCCTCACTGTTGGGTTTGGAACAGCTGTTTTGGAGCATTTGTAATGCAATTATTAGACTAATATGACTTGGAGATGTGGCACAGACCATCTGAAAAATTAACGCTCAAGTTTTGCTGAGTGAGATTGTAGGATTTCATTAGTCTCCCACTAATTAACATGACTATGCGGCTTGCTACTGTTAGCTGATAAGTTAGCAGTTTGCCCTTTCATATAAATAAGATAACTTCTGGCTACAAATGGCAAACATGAAGGTCAAAATGCTAATGCTGCGGTTTGAGTGTGAAGTCCAAAGACTGAGTGATGACATGATGGATACATCCACCTTTTCTTTGGAGCCTGTTGAGGGCTCCAAACTTAAACACTGTCTCTGATAACTGTTAGGATTCATACATCTCAGCCTTGTTTTTGAGGCTGACCAAAAACATGGACTCTTAATTAAAAAAAAAAATGCATTCTTGCATCCCATTTATCTCCCATATAATCCACACCCGTTCCCTACATACTGACTTTTTCACTCCTTTGATATGATTTAAATGTTTTGTACCCAGTCAATGTGTGACAGCACTCTCCACTAATGTGTAATACATCACTGTTTTTAATGAAGAAACAACCCCAACACTCCTTAGTGAATGGTGAACATACATTAACTATATATTCTATATGGTGAATATGTTTCTTTAGATCAGATGATGACTGTTGTATTTCAGGTTTGTGAGGTGAGTAGGTCAACAGTCTCTGGTCCCTAGCAGACCATTTGCAGGAACTGGATAAAAGCAAGAGTTGTGATTTCCGCTAAAAAGTCCAACCTGTGGAGGGTAACTTGGATATCTGTTGTAGCTCTGGGTCATGTCGCCTGTGTTAGCTCCTCCTCTACTGAAGGGTCAGAATCAGAAGGTCGCCCTCATGTTCTTTCTGGTGTTTTTGATCTCCACCTCGAGCTGAGCAATTTTCATCTGCAGAACGTGAACACAGAGACACAGAATTTAAAAGAAAAAAAAAAAGGCTCAGAACAGCTGACTTGATAATTTGCTATTAGTGTGCTCACATCTTTCTGATGCAGCTCCTGCCTTAGGCCTCTGATCTCATCCTGCTGCTTGTAAAATGCCTGCAGGAGCTGAAACACAAAACTATTGGTATACACATCGACATGTCTATGTATACACATACACAGAAACGTGCTTATACAAAATAAAACAAAATCCGGAAATGGAGTAGGCAGAAGTATGTACATACTTATTAATCCCTACCTATGGAAGCCGAGAGCGGACGTGGTACGTATAAACTTTTTCTTATGGTTTTCTCGAGATAACGAGTTCTTTATCTCGTGATCACGAAATCACGAGATAAAGAACTTCGTGATCTCGAGAAAAGATTGTTTTTCTCGAGATCACGAGATGATTATCTTTTCTTGAATGCTCATGATCTCAAGCTGAAAATGTCAGATTGTGGAGAACTCCACTATCTGACATTTTCAGCTTGAGATCATGAGCATTCAAGAAAAGATAATCATCTCGTGATCTCGAAGAAACATCTGTAAATTAACTCATTATCTCGAGAAAACTACATTCATTTTCTCGAGATAAGTTATTTATCTCATTATCTCGAGAAAACGGTAATCGTTATTTCGTGATAACGAGATAAATAACTCGTTATCTTGAGAAAACCATCAGAAAAAAGTTTATGCGTACCACGTCTGCTCTCGGCTTCCGTACCTACCCCATGCTCAACACTATTGATATACAAAGTTCACCTCCACCCTTCACCCTGTATACACTAAGCCCACAAAAAGAAATGAGAGCAAAATAGAAAAAAAAAAGTATAAATATAGATTAACTTTACCAATTATCCTTATAAATTTAATTAAAGAATTAATGAACCTTAATCAATTTCAAACCCTTCCAAAAGCATGTTTTGAAAGCATCTTTTGAAATGAATAATGAACATTGCTGTAGGCCCACTGGAAAACTGTTCCACAATTTGACTCCAGAAATGGAAACACAAAAGGTTTTAATTGTTGTGCGTGCCTTAAGAGTCCTCAAGTTCATCTTTCCCCTCAAGTTATAATCCCCCTCTCTGTCAACAAACATCCTCTCTACTTTTCCTGGCAACATATATTACATCTGGCTTTGTACATAATTTGTGCAGTTTTATATTTTATGAAGTCCATGAACTTCAGAGTTTTTGACCTCAAAAAAAAATGTTAGTATGGTCTCTAAATCCTGCTTGATTAATGATCCTAATTGCTCTTTTTTGAAGTTTACAGAATGGTTGGAGTGTGTGTTGCCCCAGACTTCCACACAGTACTCTAGGTAAGGCACTATAAGTGAGTAGTAAAGTAGGCGGAGGAGGAGAAACTTTTCAGCAGTGTTTTATTGTCCAACCTCACTCTCGGTCATCGGTGGCGGTATCTCTGCAGGTTCGCAGCAGTGCGGAGTGCAGCAGTACGTCCACAGGGGGACCTGGGTCTCATCTGGCTGCCACCCAGACAGATCGCTAAGATCTTTGGGGTACTTGGCATCCTGATAGGACAGCTGCTCCTCCAGGAAGGCCTTAACAGAAAACAGCAACAAAACTATTAGAGAAATACTTTCAAACAAGATCTATTCTCAGGTCAGTTTTGATGTATGTTACAGTTATTATTGAAAATATATTCCCAAGTTTGAGGGAAATGCATATGGAAGCTTGTTTCCGCCACTAAAAAAAAAAATAAAAAAAATTGCCATACGTAACTCTAAATTTTCAAGTTACTTTCTCGAAATTTCAAGTTGTTTTCTTGAAATTTCGAGTTACATAAGTCGAAATTTCGAGTTACATATCTACCAATCAGGAAGCTCAGAGAAAGAGGTCATTTCTTTGTTACTGGAAGCAGATGCCACAGTGCATGTGCACTCAAAACGGGGTAGCAATAGTATCGGTGAGCTAGCAGTTTCTAGCAAACGTGAACAAATTGTCTCCATGTTTTTCCACCGTCAACGATCAAAATGTCTTCTAGCAAAAAACAGCGGCATAAAAGGTAAGGAATCAGTGTTTCCATGTTGATCCGTTGGACAGCTGATACCTTCAGCTTCGTGCTTCCGGTTAAAAAGGAAATAATGTATGCATCACGGAGCTTCCTGATTGGCAGCGCTAAGTTGAAATTTCGAGTTATTAATGTGAAAATTTGAGATATGTAACTCGAAATTTCAAGTTGCGGAAGGCGATTTTTTTTTTTTTAGTGGCGGAAACAGGCTTCCATAAACACAACTCTAACAAGAGTATAACATTTTAAAATCAAGAAAAAGCTTCTCAGATCTCAGATGCATCTGCATATTTTTCTTGGAAATGTCAGGTAAAATAATTAGATTATATTTAGTGTGTTCTACCTCCTCTATAAAATCCTGGCCTATCCCTGTCACTGCGTTAACAGTCGCGCTCCTCTGGAACCTGAGCGAGCTCAGTTGCCTCACCAGCCCCTTCCCAGCTGGGGTTTCTGGGTAAGGGTTTGCTACTCGAGTCTCGGGCTTCAGGGACATCAGTACTGGGCCTTGTGAGAAGATATATAAGACCGATGGTGAAAATGATGATTCACACAGTAAATATCTTTAGTGTACCTGATGGGCCTTCTAGGTTAAAGACCTCTGTTGACCCCCAACAACCACTCCTGAGCTGTCATGGCTGCTTGGTTTCCAGCTGTCATTGGGTACAGATCCTCTTGGAAAATTCCTGACTAGAAGAAAAGATGAAAAACGGTACCATTACATCCTGCACACTGATCACCTTTAGGCACGATAGCTATGTAGATGCATCATATCAACCTCTTTTCGTGGTACAATCATGGACAGTGGTTCCACCAGGTCTTTAATAGCGATGAGGCGATAAAACCGGAAAACCTCACAGGCGCCCACATCCAGGCCGCGCTTTGGCATGACCCCTGGAGTGAGTTAGAGGTCAAAATGCATTTTTAGTTCTGTCTCACATTTGAAACATTGAGGAGACTCTAAAAGGAGCATAACATGCTTTGCCTTTTTCTGTTGTTACAGCTTCAAAGTCCAGTCTGATGATGGTCCTGATTTTAAAGAGCAAAAAAGTCCCCAACTAGCATGAAATTGTCCAAAATATCTTGGTATGCTGAAGCATTAATAGTTCCTTTCACAAGAACTAAGGGGCTAATCCCACACCATAATCTCCCCTCTACCAAACTTTACACATGGCACAGTGCAGTCATACAAATACCATTCTCCTGGCAACCACCAGACCCAGACTCGTGCATCAGATTGCGAGATGGAGAAGCATGATTCATCACTAACGAGAAGGTGTCGCCACTGCTCTAGAGTCCAGTGGTGGCCAGACTAGACAGCTAATCTCTCTGGCAGGTTCTGGGCCTACCCCAGGGTCTCCTCCCAGTATTAGTAGCAGCTGTTCTACTCCAAGATCCCTCTGGAGCATTGGTGAGAGCTGGAATGTAGCTGGACTGGTGGACATATGCTTTCATTTACTAACTAACACATTTAGTGTGTGTTGATGTTTGTTAATGTGTTTGTTGGTCTCACCGAGTCCTTTCTGAGGCAGCAGGGACCTGTACTCGGTCAGGTAACTGATGTAAGGTTTCTCAGTGCTCAGCTCGTAGTACCGGATGTTTCCGTCACCCTAGAAACATAAACACAAGACATACAACAACCATGAACCTTCATATTGTTGGTTACTGGTATTTAAATGCACACTTTGTCATAGGCGGTTGGTGTTTAGGGTGTATTTCAGCAAGTTGAGATTGCTTCTAACAACAAACTGCTGGAACAGAGCCCAGATCTGTGGGTATACTTAGTCTTATGACCTTTCCAGCCAGGTAGAGCATGTGTGTGTCTGGATCGTAGAAGGGGAAGAGGACTCCAGCAGACCCATCCAGATCTTCTTCATACAGGGGTTCAGATAAGTCATCCTGAATGAAAACGCATACAGAAAATGGGAAAAAAAAAATTGTTATTTTTACTGCTAGAAAATACTGGTAATTGAATACTGATTTAAACCCCCTCAAAATGAGCACAGTTCAGATAAAGGTTCAGATTACAGTTGAAGAGAATTAAAAAACAAAAATCAGTCTCACTGGATCCCAGAGGACGATCTGCCTGTGGTTCCAAGGTGAGCTGCCGGTAGATAGAAGCATTTTCAACCCCCTGATGTATAAAACTTTGTTGGCCTTGTGGGACTTACTGCTAGATACCTGCAGAAACATCAGTTACCTCCCTGCTAATTTTCCATCAGGACACACAGTCATATCTAATAAACATACCTGTAAAATCTTTCCTGACCGAGGGTCCAAGACTCGAACATGTCTGTCTTTGGAAGTAACCGCCAGCCTGCTGCCATCACTGTTGAAGCTGACTGAAAGCAGCAGTGTCTCAGATGGGTAGCGGTGGTGGACTGGCGTCAGCACCACCCGAACTGGATACCTGATTACTGCACCGGGGTGGGACACATCCCAGAGGAGGACCTGGAGCAGGGACAGAGACAAAATCAGGTTTGTTTTGCAGCTCAAATACACTGGAAATACTGATCTGATCTGATTATATAATAACACAAGCACATTGTTGTATTATTAAATTACAGATGATACTTTTTTAATAAAACTTAATACATTCTATTGTATTTCTATTACAAAATTTCAGAGCTCTTTGACATTCGTGTCAAACTGTCAACCAACAGGGCACGGATGGGTTTAGGCTCTAAAACTACCAGTAATATGGCTGTCAACAACGTTTACTGTCCACACAAAAAATTGCCCTAAAGGTTACCCAGTTTATTGAAATGTGTCCAGATAGTATTAACACTGGGCTTATTTTTTTACCACACATTTGGCTTTTTCCATCTTCTCCAAGATTTCTGTGCATTTTGAACATGTGAAACAAGTGAAATATTCAATATAATTAAAGACTGTTTCCTATATTAAAAATAAGTGGCACATCAATTCAGGACAAAATGTTATTGTCTTCGTTCAGCACTGACCTTGTAGTCATAGGCAGCACTTAGCAGGAGATTCTCAGCAGTTGGATGCCACTCAATAAGCCCCACTCTTCTGGAGTGATGAATCAGAGTTTTCCTGGCCTTGGTGAGGTTCTGTTGGATGCCATAGACTGGAATTTCCCAGATCTTCACCTGTACAGATGCACAGTACTGAGCTGTATGTGCGGTACTCATCAGGATTCCAAATATGACTAAATTCCCTAGAGTTTAACCCCTTCCTGATCACAAACCTAGCTCTGATGTTAATCTTTAAATCATTTACAGCTTTTTGCAGCAGTGAACTTAGATTTAATATTAATATAAACACACGCACACACTGGAAAGCATGAATGCCATACAGTGCAGTCCTCCGAGCATGAGGCAATGCAGTAATCATCAAATGGGTTCCACTTGACATCCAGGACACTGCCACTGTGACCACACACTCTCGGGTGCTGAGGGTCCACCCTGCCTGTCTGAGAGGGAGAACATGAACTCTTTTAAAATTTGATGTGTCCCCATTTTTCCCCCTTTATTATGTTCATCAACAGGAAATAAACAAGAAAGGTCTATGCACATGATGGATGGGCAGGACTAAAAACGACCCCCCTCCTGTACACTCGGTCACCACAGCGATGAAGCAGGGATTGGCTGAGCAGTAGTGGTTGTCGTGGACACTACTGGTGATTGGCACCCCGTCATAGCTGTGCTCCTTGGTGGCGGGCTTTCCGAAGACGTGACGAAACTTTGAGCAGCGAAAGGATGAACGCCACGACATCTGATGGACAGGAAGTACCATATAAGGAATCTTAGTGGAGTTTAATTTTTGGTTTAGCAGATACACATCAATAAATTTGCATCATCACACACATATATATATATATATATATATGTGTGTGTGTGTGTGTGTGTGTGTATATATATATATATATATATATATATATATATGTGTGTGTGTGTGTGTGTGTATGTATATATATATATATATATATATGTATGTATATATGTATATATGTATATATGTATGTGTATATATATATATATATATATATATGTATATATATATATATATATATATACACACACACACACACACACACACAGAGAAAAATTGAGATGTAAAAAAAAAAAAGCCTGTTGTGGGGTAGATCAGGTTTATATTAATTCTTGAAAGGATTAGTCCTTGACTGGATTAAGGTGGGCAGTTAGGATTAGGTAATTTTAAGGTTAAGATAAATATAGGCTGAGTTAAGTGAAGATTTGACGTAGACTGGATTAAGCTTATGAATGATAGGATAAAGACAGAATAGATATAGATTAAGTTGTGGTTAAATTTAGTTTTAATTTAATGTTAAATTTAACCTTGGGTTTAAAATTAGGATAAAGATAGATGAAGGTCGCATTCACAGAAACTAATCTTTTGGATACAAAAACCTTTCAGTAAGGTTAGTTTTAGCCTATGTGAAGGCTAGATTAAGTGTGGCTTATGATGATAGCAAGGTAGATAAAGGTAAATATAAAAAAGATTAGGCTTTGGTTGGATTAATGTTATGGTAAGAAGGTTGGGACAGAGCCAGTTTAAGGTTAGGATAGAGCTGGTTAAGGTCAGATTAATGCTAGACTTAGTTTAAAATTTGGGATACCTTGGTTTGATTAAGATTAGGGAGGTCTGGTATAATGTCTGTTAAAGAGGACGATAAACACAGATTATATTTAGTTGTAATTAGATTCAATTTAGTGATTTGGAAGATATGGTTCATCAGTGGATGACAATAAGCAAGTGTTCTTCAAGTTGTCACATTTCAGGTAAAAACATTTAGGAATCTATTACTAAGGTATAAGATAGCAGTTACAGGCAATAGAAGTCAATGCAATGTTTTTTGAAGTGATAGAGAATTGTGTGTGTGTGTGTGTGTGTGTGTGTGTGTGTGTGTGTGTGTGTAAGTTCAGCAGCTATGTTATTTGGTCTAATCAATAATGCAATCAGCTGTTATTAATGGGTTTCATAATCTTATCAATAATGAATCAGTTTCTTTAGTAACTGAGCTTAATCATTTACATACACAGACACACACACACACCCAAAGAAAGTGATATATCCATCCTCCGCGACAGCTTATTTGTGTCCTTTAAATATTCATCGGCTACACACACACTTCCTGTTGTTACAAATTGTCCCAACCTAACCTTTGACCTTTACTGTGGCTGCAAAAGATCACCTTACTGTCGAGAGAAAGAGAAAGAAAGGAATAGAAAAGGAAAGAAGATGAACAAAAATAATTTACAATAACTGAAATCAAAGCACAGTTTAACTGTTACTGTACCTATTAATATGAATTATAATCTGTTAGCAGCGGTTGATTGTAATTTAAATACTTTTATCTACTTCTACATGCTTGATTTTCATTTCTAATGAGAAGTATAGAAAAGCAGCTGCATTATCTCCCCCTAGACGAGTGGCCCAATTTTGATGAAACTTTGCATAAACATTGCATGTTTTATACAAATCCCCATCATATATGCATGGATGCATGTTTGTATATTCCCTGTCTCCTGTGCATAGAGCATTATTAAAATTGTCTTTGATGAGCTGTTGCATAAAATCATGAAATTTTCAATTCAATTCAATTTTATTTGTATAGCGCCAAATCACAACAGTCGCCTCAAGGCGCTTTGTATTGTAAGTTAAGACCCTACAATAATACAGAAAAAAACCCAACAGTCAAAATAAA
Organism: Pterophyllum scalare; assembly: GCA_024447675.2. NCBI lineage: Eukaryota > Metazoa > Chordata > Actinopteri > Cichliformes > Cichlidae > Pterophyllum > Pterophyllum scalare. Next base: position 8,998 of record JAMQGT020009683.1, on the reverse strand, counting down.
TGCCTATGAGCAAGCATTTGGGAACAGTGGGAAGAAAAAACTCCAGTTTAACTGTAAGAAACCTCCAGAAATTAAGAGATATGGAAGATTTCCAGTTATTTTTCTTTGAGAATGCGATGTACCTGTATAAAAAATAAAACAATAAATGAATTACTGTGTAGTTTTTAGTTACTGGCTTGAGTAAATGGATCCTTTAGATTAATGATGACCTTTTGGTATCTCCAACCCTCAGGATGGGAACCAATCAACTGGCACCTCCACTTTGAGCAAGGCTAAAGACAGCAGCAACTAAAAATGAAAAACCCAATTAGGATTAGGTTTAGGTTTGAGTAAGTTAATGCACAGTTCAGATAAGCTTAGGTTAAGTTTTGATTTAGCCTAAGATTAGTAAAGATTAGCTTTAGATTCAATTAAGGTTATGGAAGAGGTTTATTTAAGATTAGAATAAAAATAAGGTTAGGTTAATGATGCCTGTTGTCCTCATCTCTGACTTGACCTTCTGATCAAGACAAAAAAAAAAACCACCCTGAAAAATGTTGTTTGAATAAAAGGAGATGGTCTTACCTTTAATTCAGTCATTTAGGAATCACTGGGTCCTCGTTCTGCACACAAACCTGTGCTGTTAATAATACTGTTGTTAGTGTTCTGCACTACTTTTGTGATACCTTTTATGTGAGGCACTATAAAATACAGCTTTTCTAAACCTACTCCCTCCGTGTCTACAGCTGAGCTGATCTGCATCCACCTCCAGGCACTTCTCAGCTCTCTGCTGTGTGTTTCCTTGTGTGTGTTCACTCCTGATCCGTGACGTCTAGCCTCAGCTTCCACATTAGCCGAGCTGTTTATGCACGGCTGCACGCGCACAAACATCCCTCTACAATCCGATATGACTGGCACACTCGCACGCATTCACACAGCAACGCAGCTCCAAGAAACAACATATATGTATTATGACTATAGTTATGGTGCAGACATTATTAATATTATCTTCAATAATAAAGCTGTATTCATGTTAATGACAGTGGAAATTAGCTGTACTAAACTACATCTGCATTATGATAATTGATTATTTCTATTAAATGCTGGTTTATACCATTACCTCACAACATCTGTCCATCCTTCCATCCATCCATCTCCTGCTGCTGCTTATCCAGGTCCAGGTTGTGGTGCATCAGTTTCTGAAGAGTCCTAAAGGAGTCTCTGGTGACCTCCTGTTATTTTGGAGGAGGACCACGGCATTAGGAGGTGCAAACTCTGCAGTGTGTCCTGGATTTGCCACTGGGCCTTCTCCGTGTAGGACATGTTTACAATATAACCAATGGGAAGTGTCCAGGAGGCATCCTGGCCAGATGCCTGATGTCAGATGAACCTACTTAACTGGCTCATTTTGATGTGGAGGAATAGTGGCTCTACCCAGCCTTTCACATTATTAAAGCTGGGATAGGTTCCAGGGCCACCATATTTTTCTCTTTAATGTATCAGTTGGGTCTCTTTTCACTTTCACTTTAACTAGTAGTGACTTCATGGATTTCTTTACAAATAAATTTTTAGACATTAGAGAAAAAATGATTCAAAACCATCTCAAAGATTTATCTTCATGTTCGGCTGCTTTCAGCACTGCTGGTATTTTTTTAGACTCTCTCGCTCCAGTTGATCTTTTGGAGTTAACTTCAACAGTTACTTCCTCCAAACCAGCAACATGTTTATTAGCTCCCATTCCTACTAGACTGTTCAAAGAAGTCTTTCCAGTTATTGATGTTTCAATCTTAAAAATGATCAATCTGTCTTATTAGTTGGCTATGTACCACAGGCCTTCAAGGTGGCTGTAATTAAGCCACTACTTAAAAAGCCATCACTTGACCCAGCTGTCATAGCTAATTATAGGCCAATCTCCAACCTTCCTTTTCTCTCAAAAATCCTTTTATCATTCAATCATTTTATTACAGAGTTTAGAGCATGCCATAGGTATTAAAGGTACTGCACTGCATTGGTTTGAATCATATTCATCTAATAGTCTCCAATTTGTTCCTATAAATGGGGGGTCTTCTTCACACACTAAGGTTAATTATGGAGTTCCCCAGGGTTCTGTGCTAGGACCAATTCTATTTACATTATACATGCTTCCCTTAGGCAGTATTATTAGAAAGCATTGCATAAATTTTCATTGTTATGCAGATGATACTCAGCTTTATCTGTTGATGAAGCCAGATGACACATATCAATTAGTTAAACTGCAGGCATTTCTTAAAGACATTAATGCTTGGATGACCTCTAATTTCCTGCTTCTAAATTCAGATAAAACTGAAATTCTTGTACTTGGCCCCACAAATCACGGTGTCAAACCAGATACTTACTCTGGACAGCATTACTTTGGCCTCCAATAACACTGTGAGAAATTCATTTTTGATCAGGATATGTCCTTCAATGCACACATTAAACAAATATGTAGGACCGCTTTTTGACATTTGCCCAGTATTTCTAAAATTAGAAACATTTATTATCAGACTGATGCTGAAAAGCTAATTCATGCATTTATTACTTCTAGGCTGGACTATTGCAGTTCATTATTATCAGGCTGTCCTAAAAGCTCCCTGAAAAGCATTCAGCTGATTGAAAATGCTGGAACTAGAGTACTGACAGGGACTAGAAAGAGAGAGCATATTTCTCCCATATTGGCTTCTTTTCATTGGCTCCCTGTTAAATCTAGAATAGAATTTAAAATACCCATACAAGGTCTTGAATTATCAGGCCCCATCTTATCTCAAAGACATTATAGTCCCATATCACCCAAATAGAGCACTTCGCTCTCAGACTGCTGGCTTACTTGTGGTTCCTAGGATACTTAAGAGTAGAATGGGAGGCAGAGCCTTCAGCTTTCAGGCCCCTCTTCTGTGGAACCAGCTCCCAGTTTGGATTCAGGATACAGACACCCTCTCTATTTTTAAGATTAGGCTTAAAACTTTCCTTTTTGATCAAGCTTATAGTTAGGGCTGGATCAGGTGACCCTGAAGTCCAGCTTTTGTTGTTTGGGTGCTGGGGGGCCTCCTGCTTCACCACCTGGTGGGACTCGCTCTGTAAGTGTGACTGCGCCGTGACTCCAGGTGTTTCTTCAAACCTGACGTAGTGTTTTTGAGGCTAGATAGCACTTTGTCACCAGCACAGAGTGCACAACTAACCTTGATATTGTCATCTTTAGCTGACACAGACCCACAATAGTGCCTGTATTTCAGCTAGAAAACACGCATCTCTCCTCCCTCCATTGTTTACGTTTGTGTGTCTGTGTGCTGCTATTGTCCTCATGATGAAAACGGGACACAATGGTCACATCGGTCAGACGTCACTCCCCGAGACGCAAGAAGTAAGCAAAAATGTATGTTTTTACTGAGAAAAATGACAAAAAAGTAACGCACAGTCACCTGGATAAATAACTTTAATCTGATTACTGGACTGCAAATACTAATGCGTTACTGACAACACTGCTTATATGCAGTGCATCTCAACAATGTTATGGTTTAATTTTAAATAATTTTGAAAGTTAATCTTCAAAAGTACAGAAGCTATGCTAGTGCATATTATTTTATCGACAAACTTGCCCCTGGACGGACAGCACAGTCGGCTCTGAAATTCATCATCAAATCTGGCAGATGATCATTCCACGAGGCCAGCGACCTTTCTCTCTTCTGATCATTAGAATTATATCCTTGACATTGTTCATGTTTACCTAGATTACTTACTTTCAACCTCGGACGTGGGTGTGAACCATTTCTTAAGCCCAATCATCTGGTCCCCATGCCTGGTGGCCACTTGTGACGGCTGCTGTTTTCTCTTACTTCTCTTACATGCATGAGAAGCCATGATGGCAGCAGACGATATGAATAGTCATATGGCAGTCGTGAACCAATCAAATGGCTCAGATTGAAAGAATGTAAATATTGCCACGTGCGTCCACATGGCGCTGGAAATGGAGATGCCGGCGCAAATTTTTTTTAAAATGAAAATTAAAAAGTAGAAGGCTCAGAGTGGTGGAGTAGGCGGAAAATGCACCTGGCGCCGGCATAATTTGAAAGCCTTGCGTGTGCATCACTTACCTGGGGAACACCTGGCACCAGGATGCAAAATAGGAAGAAGACATGCAGGTGAAGGCAGTCCAATGCTTTGAGCAACATTCTGCTGGGAAACCTTGGGACCTACCATCTATGTGGATGTTTGTACCACAAACCTAAGGATTGTTGCAGACGGTGTATGCCCATTCATGGAAGCTGTACTCTCTGATGTCTGTGGGAACATGAGTATGAGGTGTTGACCATCGAGCATCTGTGCTGGACAAAAGAGTTTGATCTGTGGAGACACCACCTCACAACTTACAGGACCTATGTTATGCTTGAAAGTATCTGTGAGTTGGTCTGTTGCATATTGTTAGCTTCTTATTCATCAGGGTTGAATGGCTCCACTCACATTTCCCAGATCATGGCATGTCAGTTCCTGGCTTTAAGATAGTAGGGGCAGGTGGTGTTGTAGGCCTTTACCCTGTGAGCTCTAAGTCATCATCTGTTATTACCAGGACTCCATAGTTGTAGGAATAAAGATTTTCGACAATATTATTCCAGCTCTTACCAGCACCTCACAACGTACTAGCTAATATCATCGCACAAATCAGTAGTTGTAGTCTATGGAGCTTAAAAGAACTGAGGAAGCCTTTCGGCTAAGAGGTGATACATCTACAAGAAATTTAAAGAAGTCCAGTCACCTTTTCAAGCTCCAGAGACTACCATGACCTGGATGACTGAGAACCTACACAGACAGTAGTTGTAGTGTTGGTAGTAGCTATAGGGTTTTGGTTGTTATTGTTGAAATAGTTGAAATGTTGTTGAAATAGTAATAGTAGTTGCTTTAGTTGTTGAGATTAGTTTGGTTGGAGTACCTGTCAATGAGACTGAAGTTGCGTTTGGAGGAACTTTGAGCAGCAGTAGTTGAGGAACTTCTTGTCCTGGTAGCACAAATGAACAAATGAAAAAATTAAGTTTGCTCATGTCAGCTTGGCATCATGTGTTAGTTTGGGGTTGTAGCAATAAAGGTTGTCAGTTTATGAGTTGTACCAGATCTGCTCACATAGGTGCAAGCAGCTCCACAATCCTGCGTTTTTAAGAAAAAAAAAAGATGGACGGATTTGTGGCAGTAACTTTTGTTGATGCCTGGGTGGCATCAAGAGTTATGTCAGGGTTTAGTGGATCTAGAAATAAGAGTTTGCGATTTCTGGGTGCTGCAATGGACTTATAATGTGCGCCAATTGTGCCCTGCTTGTTGCCACATATGTACAAGCACCCCTGCAACCGTGATTTGAATACATCGTGTTGCGAGGAAATTGGATGTAAGTGTGGAAGGTTGTGAAAGTTTGGGGTACAGTAATTGTGTGAATAATTTTTGTTGTGGTTAAAGGTGGAGGTTGGCATTAGCATGTTTTATCAAGATGTAAAAGTCAGCAACAGTTTCATTAAGAGGACATGATGTTCCATTAAACACCTTAATTTCCAGTACTTGATAAAGTTGATTCAAAGTCTTTTTCTCCCAAAATATAGGTTCAGATCCTGCAGTGTTATTTCCCCAGTGGGCATTCACTAACCAATACTCCTCAAACTGTAACAGCAGAGTGCTGATCAGAGCACAGATGGTATGTTGACCCTGCTTTTGAAGCTGGTATAACAACCATTGTTGTTCATGCTGGGTAATTGAGCTAAATAATTGCATATATATATATCCCTGTGCAGGCGTTGTGTCCTTGGGCAAGACACTTGAACCATATTGCCTATTTAAACAGTAGCGCCGGTCTCTGGCTGCATGACCGCAGATGCTTGTCTCTGGATGAGTGATTTGGAACGCTCATTTGGTTGTGTGTATATATATATATATATATATATATATATATATATATATATATATATATATATATATATATATATATATATAAAAAAACAAAACAACATGATAAAAATAGTCATGTACATAACTGGTAAATATGTATATGCCTCAGCACAAAAGACAGAACACAGAGACATGCTTTCCTGACAGCTTTAATGTTGCATAAAAGAAACAAGTGCAAACAAAAGAACAGTTTTCTCTGCAGAAGAAAAATGTTTTGGTAACACAGTCTGTTCCTAAAGACACGGGGCCTTAAAGACAGCCCAGCTTATGTTGACTGGTCACTTTGCTGTTTGATTATGATGTCACAGAGAGAGGTAAAAATATAATGCTGCAAAATGAAATAAAGAAGTAAGAGCAAGCACAATACAAACACCATCATATATCAGTGTGTGTTTTCTATGGGAATTTCATGCTTCGGTGTTACTCCTGGAGACAATCCATGTTTATGGTACAGACAGAGGGCAGACGAATAGCACACCGCACATCATCCCAGCATTTGGAACCTGCGAGGTTCAAAAGCAGAAATCAGTAAAATGCTACACAAATGAAAACCTAAACCCTAGTAAACCAATATTTTGGGCTTATATCTTTTATCACCATTCACACATTAACCACTCATGGTGAATACTGTTATAAATTACCTGAATAATTCATCCTCATGCAGTTCTCAGAGGAATTAGGGCGCTCTCCTAGGCACCAGTTTGAATAGCTGAAAGGGGTCCCATCACTCCAAAACCAAACTTTCTCCTACAAGACAGAAAATTGAACGTATTAGTCGAGGCAGGCCAAAATGTTAAGCCTAGCCACAGTCCTGGCAGATAGCTGACTTTAATATAAGCACTCATCAGAACTTTGCCCAACTGGCAAATTCCACACAGGACACATTCTCTGCATTTCTGACATAATGATATATCTGTGATTATCAATCCTGTTCTTTTCTTTCTTGTCACTGCTCTCCCTGCCTGAGGCTTCCCTCATGGGCAGGGATGTTCAGTCATATCATTAGATATAAATCAGTGCCGGTGGAAATTCAAATTTTCTTTTGACTGTACTAGTCTTGACTGGAGTTGTTAAATACCTGACAAACACAGTGCAATGAAAAACAAAGTACCTGGACTGCATCAGTTCCTCCAAGCCAAGCTTGTGTGTAACCATAATTGGCAGTCAGCTTCTGAATCTCAAAGTACTCCAAGTTGTTATGCACCGATGCAAGGTTTCCCCCATGGCGCAAACAATTTTTCTTCAATGGAGAGAGACAGAGAGAGCAGAGGTTTTCAAAGTAATGGGTAAGTAACAGTTAAAAGGTTGTGGTTTAATCAGGCGTTGAAGACAACACAAATAAAAGAAACTTACCTCAGCATTAGCCCAAGTCATGCGTGTCGCAACGTAGTAGAAGCAGCGATTATTGAACTCAGTCCAACCACGAGGACAACCAGGGGGCTTCAGGGGAATCTTTCCTGGGAGCAAATACATGTTGTGTCTCTGGTTGGTATTATTTTTAATCGTGACACAAAATAACTGATAATTCATACAAGTAACATTTGACAGTGTGCAGGGCATTGTGGCTCCATGACAGTTACAGATTGTAGTTAAATGTATAAACCTGTAAACTTTAATTATTAAACTGTAATTATTAATGACATTACTGTAATTATAATAACAGCGATTTATCTATAAGTTACCTTTTAAAAAGGTTTACAAAGTTCTTTGTGAAACAATCAAAATCAGGAAAGAAGGTAAATTGAAACAGGAAGGCAAACCGTAAGCTTAAACAAAGGTGGGTGGCAAGCAAAAGGGAGGCGAAATAGCAAAACACAAACTCTCTATATACATAATAAATTGAAATCAAGGGATAAAGGTATTAATAACCATAACATCAATAACAGCGCAAGTCTCTGTTATTTAAGACTTTATAACAGCCAGAAAGGCTTTGAAAGTGTATCTAAGACTGCAAACGGGATAGAGTGAGGTCAGCATTCTGCTGCCTAAATGTTCTGTAAAGGTGTAGCATTATTACAACAAATTAATGAATGAGCTTTTAATATCTTTCTAAAACTATATCTTGCTGCATTTTTTCCTCGTCACCCTTGAACACATTCTTTGTCCCACAAACACTGTGGCGTTGCTCTTAGTTCTAGAAAACTTCCACTGACCTGCTGTCACTTGTCCCTCTGCTTCACTGTCGGCCTCTGCAGACCCACACAAATTAAAACAGATCATCAGTTTTATTTACACAGGCACAAGTGGTACATTGTACTATTAATTTGTACGATTAATGACACACATATGCACACAATGGACAGTATACTGTGATACCTACCAACAGCAAAGGTCAGAGCCATCAGTGCACAGAGAAGTGCAGACACACACAGCAGCTTCATGGTGATGTTTGGTATCTCTGGAAAACAGAAAACCCAAAGTGACCAGCGGTTCACTAAAGAAAGGATGGAAGAAAATCTGAGTTAGTCACAGACCTGTTGTTAAATGTCTTCTCTTAGTTCTTTTCAGTATCAGCTGGTAGGATTGACCCAATGTTGAACTAATGCCGTGGCACAGGTCAGACTTTTATATCCAGTGGAGGTGTGGCAATGCCTCCCCCTCCCCTCCACCAAGAAGTGTGAAAAAGAAAAGAGGTTTGGAGACCTCCACATCCTGCACTTCCACAGAACCTCTGGGAAATTTGTTTAAGCAGTTTTCAGTTGAACCAGCAACACTGGATCCTCACAGAAATATCTGTTTATTTTTGTCTCCAAATGAGCAGGGCTTCTGCTTATAAATTATGCAGCACTAGAGGCACTTATTTTAGTTTCATTTTGACGTTTCTGCACACAAACAACACTTGGAACCCAGATGTCTGCGGGTCACATCTGCGTCACACACAAATTCACACACACACTTCTGCCCTATTATATGTGCTACAGTGCCTTGCGAAAGTATTCGGCCCCTTTGAACTTTTCAACCTTTTGCCACATTTCAGGCTTCAAACATAAAGATATAAAATTTTAATTTTTTGTGAAGAATCAACAACAAGTGGGACACAATGGTGAAGTGGAATGAAATTTATTGGATGTGTCAAACT
>JAMQGT020009681.1:0-12650 GCA_024447675.2 Pterophyllum scalare | reverse complement strand
AGTAGATTATTTGACTCTTGCCTTCCAGGTCATACAGACTGTCTGTGTCTGAATCTCCACTGGTCAAAGGCAGGAGTCCTCAACAAGATAATTACAGTTGTAATTTGACATCGCCTCTTGTATGAGTAATGTTCTACGTTTGTTTTTTTCTAGTGCTCACCTTTTCCTTCTCTATCGGCATCCAGGACTTCAGCGTGAGTGATCCACTCCATGTAGCCGTGGAGGTCCTCATCCAGCTGCTGACGCTCTCGTAACTTCTGGAACTCTCCACGTGACCTGGCTTTTTCTCGCTCTTTGGTAAACTCTCTGTGTTATTTATTTTATTAGTTATTTGGTTAGGTGAAAATGTTGCATTTACACAATAAACAGCAAAATAGAGAGTAAAAGAGGATAATAGTGGTCTTACCCACTGAGCACGCCCAGAACCAGATTGAGCACGAAGAACGAGCCCAGCAAAATTAGAGTAACAAAATAGAGCCACGGCCATTCATTCCCTATGGCATCATTAACCTAAAAGGACAACTCCAGAATATCAGCCAAAATCAGTGAATTTTGTTGGGTTACAAACTTCACACTGAAACTAAGACAGTATTCAGCTGCTGACCCAGTAGAGCACTTTGGTCCATCCTTCCATGGTGATACACTGGTATACAGTAAGCATGGCAAACCCAATGTTATCAAAATGGGTGATCCCATTGTTGGGACCTTCCCAGCCAGGTCGACACTCTGAGCCATTGATGATGCACCGACGTCCATTACCAGCCTGAGCACAGGGGCGGGCAGTTCACTCTCTGCCATGGCATAGATATCTGTGGGGCAAGTATCACAACTTAATATAAAGAACCAAGTGTACGTATGTCTGATTGTGCTTCTTTAAACATACTTGTGCCTGTGTAATAACAGGTCTTATGCATTTTGCACTTAAAGAGCTCCAGGCCCATGATGGCATAGATAGTGACCAGTAAGAAGACCAGCAGGGCAATGTGTAGAAGAGGCAGCATGGCTTTAAGGATGGAGTTCATTACCACCTGTAGGCCTGCAAGTGAACAGACAAACCCAGTTTATTATAATACCACTAGAACTCAGTACTGCTATCTTTCCAGACACATAGTAAGTGTTCTTCAAATACACTATAATGTACAGCGCATCAGATGAATTTAAGGAGTATAATACAGAATCAGTATCTCTCTGTAGTATGTGTGGATCGGTGTTCAGGTTCTTACTGGGGACTCCAGAAACGAGGCGTAGAGGCCGCAGTACTCTGAAAGCTCTTAGTGCCTTCATATCAAACCCCCCACCCTTCTCCTTTGGCACACCTGATACCATGTTTACGGTATCCATAAATAAGGTGAAGAGGCTGCAGGAAAAGATAAGACAGCTGTGAGTGCTCAAAACGGCTACATTAATGCAAAATAATATTACCAAATTGGCATTCAACCAAACTAGATTTTAGTTTTGGTATGCATTACATTTTCAACAAATAAGCTGCGTCCCCCTGCACCTAAGAGATCATCTTACCCCATGAAGACAATGACAAAGTCCAGTATATTCCAGCAGTTCCGTAAATAGGCCCCTTCATGGAACACAAACCCATACGCTATGATCTTCAAGAAGCACTCTAACGTGAAGATGATCAGGAAGATGTACTCCAGACTTTCCTGCAGTAACAGAAACAAAATGAGAACATTTTATAAAGCTGACATATTCACTCTCAAACTAAATCCTTTAATAAAATATTAAATGACTGATTACCAATTTGGGTTTTAAAGAGTACCATGACATCTGACCGAAGAGCATTGTTTTGACTGGACAGCACACAACAACAGCAAGGCGAGAAGTTAAACCACTGGAGGTCAGCAAAGGCTACATTTTTTCTCTTGTTGGGCATACTTCTGAAGCATATGCTAGGAAGAATAGCATGAAAGATCAGCGAAACTGTCGCTGGCATTGTATCAGCTCGTTATCTTTTGTCTCCAGTTTGCTCATTTTGATGCAGATTAAACATAACCTCCAGAAGGTGGAACAGAAGGGTGGGCCATCGCCCACAGAGTGAATGATGAAACATTTTGACACAATGTAGCAAGTGAGACGTGCCAGACAAAGCAGAAGACTGTGCACAAGACAGAGAAAATGTCAGTGGCGTAATAAAAGCAACATCTGCAAATTGTCCCATAACTGTGCTTGTATTCTCAGTGTTGACACGTGGCAGCCAGACTCAGAACGGTGCAGTTTTTTTTTCTCTCAGACTAGATGCTATTATCTGCAGATCTGAATACCAATGTTGTACAACAAAAGGCTGACAACAGTATGATAAAGCTCCAGGGAATCAGTCCTACTTTCAGTCCTAACAGAAATAGAGAATTCATTTGACGTATTTCTTTCCCTTTCCCTAAATCAGGTCAATAATCTGTAGCTGAACCAGCAAGCACCAGTCCCCACACGCCTAATCAGTTAGAACCTCCAAGGCCAACCTTGCATGCACTAACAAGTGTACACACATTTACTGACTTTCACCCAGTGTTACCCAAGTAAAATGAATTCACAGAGGAAAGCTGCACTGCTTGGCTGTAGCGCATCAACATTACAAGCTATCACATTATTGGAATATGTGACTGTGGTTACGCGAAGCAGCACCGGTGGGCTCTCCTGTATCACCTGCATCAGTGACACTGTCTAGGCTGACCTACTTCTAACAGCAACAGGGGGGCTGATCCATCTCTTCTTACATTTTCGCCTCTGAGGAATGGCACCGTAAGAACTAAGGAGGATTTAAAAGAGGGCCAACGAACAGATGCGGTCAGGTTTGGGCACCTAATGAAGTTAAAATGATTATAAATCATAGAGACTGACATGAACTTTAACCCAGAGATGTGTGGAGTTTATTGACTTAATGTAGAATAGTAAGCGATGGCTAGTGATGGTTGACATTTGTGTTAAATGCCAAACCTCTAAGAGAAAGTGATCCATTTATCACAATAGGCCTTGTTGAAATCATTGGTGTCAGTATAACACATCAAATTGATACTGGCCAAGTATATGCCCTGTGCAAGATCAAATATATTTTTGCTCACATACACACCTTGTTTATCTTTGGGTTGTGTAGTCTTTGACCTATAATAAACTACCCACAGTTTCACAGCAGTAAAACACACACTTACTTATGTTGAAACATAATATTTTTTTGGACGCACATCAGCAGCATACACCTGCCACCAGCTTTTTTACACGACTTCAAAATGAGACACTTGATGACTGGTTCCTCTGCAGACATGGATGGGACTCCAAATAAAGAACCGAGTTGTTTCTGGACACATTCAAATGGGGGTTGGCATCCCGCTGCATGTCACTGGTTCAAAGCTGTAGTAGATTAATATTACCACACTCATTTGCTGACCTTAAGTGCATCTACGACTCACGGTAAAACACTGAGCTTTCATAAACCTGAACACATGAGAAAAAAATGTTTTGATTCTTTAATTCTTTAAGTATGAAAAATGAATATCAATATAACCATCATCCACTACACAATCATTCTCATACAGTCATGTAGCATGCATTAAAAAAAAGAGATTTGTGTTTATTTACCAAATTTAAGTTGGTGTTGTTGGTGTCCTCTTCAGGCATGGGCAAAAACACAGCCAAAGCGATACAGTTTGCAAAAATGGTCAATAAGATGATGACCTCAAAGGTTCTGGAAGGGGAAGCTAAGGATCATAACAATAACACAACAGCAATACATAAAGACTACTGTTAAAAATCCCAGTGAACCCCAAAATACCACTTAGGTTTATCCACTTAGGTTTATCCACTTATGTTAAGCATGCCATAATGGTAATGGGTGATAGTGGGAGGGTGGCAAAAACTTTCACAAGAAAAAAAAAAAAAAAGGTCAGTCGATTTATCTGAGTAAGTCATTTTATGTTTGTGATTCAGTGTAACAAATACAACTCTGCAGCTCCGTTAACACTGGCAAGTGTCTTTAAATGCTGCCTGAAACATCATTCCTAAAACAGCCCACCGGGTAGCCAGCAAAGCGTTCACATTTAATGTAATCTTGCCTGCTGTGATGCTTCATTCTCACCCACAGGGGGCTCTCTGAGAGAATTCCCCTGCCAGGTCAGCATCATGTCTCACTGTGATGCCATGGGACAGCTGCAGAGCCCAAGAATATGACTGAACCATTTGAACACAGACTGCTAATCAGGAAAGAAAGGAAAAAAAGAGTGGGGACTCTATGAGATGTTTCTTTATTCTGACTTCTGCGTGCATGGATAGATTTTTTTTTTATGGTCTTAAAGGTTTTAGTCATTTTCTATAATTTTGCTTTGTATGCAGCACCCAAGCCCTGTGTTACCAAATCACATACCAATGTGATTAAACAGTGGCGAGGGAACAACTTATAACGTGGTCTAAATATTCTTTACACATCATAATGTTTTAAAAAGCAGTCACTGTTAAACTCAAAGTCCATGAACCTGAATTTACATGCTGTGAAGACAAGGTTCTTGTCACTGGATTGATATGATCGACTAATTCCATTCTGGATGGAAATTACATACGATCCAGATATGGACATGGGGCTGAAAGCAGGAAGCTCCCTACAGGGGCCACAGGTGCAATCAACAGCGTGTGTTATGCTCTTGCTTCCTGACCTACTTGTACACTTAAATGACATTTTTCACTCTCTTCTTTGTTTAAAAAGGATCAAGTCAGACAAGAACGCTTCCTTAAACACTTTTTGTCTGATGTCTTTGTCGGGCACATGAGCTCAGATTAGCTCCAGGTGAAAATCCAAGGGCTGCAAACTCGACTTTGATACAGATCAGACACATAACAAAGTCTTAACACTTCAGGGACCACCTTATCACACATTTGGAAGAGACCTGGCTTGAGCATGCTGACCACAGGTGAACAAAGCCAATAATTCACTGTCCTGCTGTGAGTATTTTTAAACCAGGGCTACATGCTGCAATGACGGTAATTCCTTGATAGTCTTCACTTTGAAGGAATTTTTTTAAGCCAACATCTGCTCAATAATACACATTAATCTGAGGAGTGTGCATAATGTATATGTGAGTGCGTGAAAGATTTAAAGGATACTTCCACTCCACAATGTTGATGCAGGCCTTGCGGAAGGGATTTTTGAGGTTGAATAAGAAGAGGGATCTAGCGGGTCGAGGGTTGCCTCCAGTGGCCTGTAGTTTCTTAAGCTTCTCCCTCTGCTTCCGCTTCAGCTCCTCTTCATTCATGATGATCGGCTTGGCCGCTTCTGCGTTGGACGCCATATTGATGCCTCTACTTCAGACAAGCTCCCAATTCCAGACAAACTTGATGTTTTAATGTAAAATCCCAAACTCGGGTCCAGTGTATCTCCCCTTTGTGAAAGCAGATCCTGTGCAGGCTCCCCCGGCAACCTCTCTAACCTCTTCTTCTCTTCCTCTGTCGGTCTCACCCAGGCAGAGCTACAGGCCTCTCCGCCTGGCTGAGGGCCTCTGACAGAATGAGCCCACCACGTCCAGGAAAAATAGCAGGAGCCCAGAGTGACTGGAGGAGCAGTTGGCCCTGCTAAAGTTTAAATTTAGATTATGAACCACCAGAAGGCCATGCTTGGGGATGATTATGAGGGTTGGGTAAGGGGGGTGGTGGTGGTAGAAGGTTGGAGATGGGTTCAAGTGGTAAAGCTGCATGTGTGTGTTTACTTTTATCCTCCTTTATTTAGCATTTATAAGCTGTACATATGACATATAATAAATTTTTATAAATAATGCAATTTATGTGTGGTAAAGCAAAGTGTTTTGGAGACCTCTACATCATAAGTGTGATTACCCCCCCAAAAGAATAAATCACACAATACACTTTTAAGCAATTCTTGCACAAATATGTGGGATGTCGCAAAAAGTGATAGAAATTAAAGCTAATATATGCAAATTTATGTTTAACTTTTGGCAATTATTTCATGGTTCAGGCTTTACAAGGTTAATAATTATAAAGTTAAAGGCTGGTATTCAAAGAAATACGATAAACACAGTCGATATGTTAAGCCTGACTTCTGAAAACACACCACACGATAAAATCTTCACATTTCTAATAAATCAGGATGTTAAAGTGTTCAGAAAACAAAAACCAAAACAGAATGATATTTAACACTGTGATGGACTTTTCAGAAAGAAAGAAAGAAAGCTGCTCAGAAACATTTGCTGTGATCAGATAATTTGTGTGAATAATTAAAGAATTGAAATGACCAACTTATCGCCAAACCAGTGCTGTTTTAAAATGTGTACTTCCTAAAACAGGGCTTTGGGACTTGCATGACCTTTAACATGCCACAGGTGACTGGTTTTCCAGAATCTGAACATCACTCAACATGTGAGGCTTCATTAGACCTCAGACCAGTGCAAACAGAGGGCCCACATACTGCGTACTCTGTTGCCCCCTAGCGCCATTAACAAGAGCAGTGAATCTGATGGAGGAAAAAGTAACTGAAGGAGAAAGAAATTCCTTTTAAGAGGATTTTTATTATTTTTATTTCACATCAGACTAAACATATGGTGCTACGCTCCACTTAAGCTGGAGGTAAGTATACACACGAAACACTGACAGCAGTGATATGAAACTATACTTAAAATCAAACAATCAAAAAAAAATAATCATGAAATAAACAATTGCAGACCAATAAACCTCAGTAGTTCACATTGTGGTAACGTGAGTCAGTGTGCAGTTTGCTTCATTAATAAGGTGTGAACCGGAATTCACTGACAGATAATGATGCAGACAAGGCCCTTTCAAAGCCGTGAAGCATCTGGATTCTGCCACACCGGGCGCTCTCCTGTCATTCATCTGTGAGTCCCTTTAAAGCTCTGCTAAATGCCCCGTTTTCTTTTTCTCTCTTTGCAAGAAAAGCCTGTTACATCATTGTGCTGCAGAAAAGAAGACACGGATGTGGCCGTGCATTTACGTGACTGAGTAAAATCATTTTACAATAAGGTTCAAAAGCTGTAAAGTTAGGTGAAGCACGATCTCCTGCACAAAGAGAGAGACAGAAAAGGCACAGACTGGGAGCTATGCTCAAACTTGAAAACACAAAGTCCAAAATTAACAATCATACAATTAAATACACCCAGATTTAAATACCAATAACTAACTAGAAGGGCACTCACTAGACTGCATACCTCGCCCTCCCCAAATTTTCTATGTAATGAAACTACGCAACCAAAATGGAATCAATTGTTCCCAACAACTCCAAAAATTTTCATCTAAATCCATTCATAATTTTCAGAGTTATCCTACTGACAGACAGACAGACCAATAGCAACAGCATTGCAATTGTATAGCAGTCTGAATTAACATAGCTTATTCTTTCTGAGATCACTTCATAAATAATGCTCAAAGAGAAAAAAAAAATCAAAATATTAACAAGCAATTCAAAGTGTTCATGAGTAAGTTTAAAAGCTTTTAATAGCCAGTGCAAAATGGGAAAAAGTTATTATTTTATTAAGACATTCAAAGCTGCACTGAAGTGCAATTTGCTGAAAATGAGATGATATCTGGTCATCAGGAGTGCTTAAAGCAGGCAGCTTTATTATTTTTTTTTAAACTGCAACTTTGCCTGCTGAAGTTTTTACATACAGTAAATAAACCAAATTTAAATATTGGCGTGTTAGATTGTGTTATGTTTAAATATGAATTTGGCAGATGCAAGTGCACAGCAATGACAAAGAGGTTTTGTGACAGTGCAGCTGGTGTTATAGCAGACAGCCCAGGAAGGTAACCTACTCTAAACTTGGTTTGAGCCTTAAAGTTTAACTTAACATCTTGTGGCGGTCAAAAACCGTTTTGCGCTGTTCTTGGACCTGCTTTTTCCAGCGCTGCTGCGCTCCCTCAACCCGCTCTAGCACTGTGTTTCCTCTGGCCTGGCTGCTGCTGTCCGCCTGCGGACGCATCTCCTGAACATAAACCAGAAACAGTTTAATATCAAGAACTTCACAATCCACAGAAATGAAATAAAATCCACCAAAGTGTACATGCACGTTTTTGAATGGTTACCTCAGAGTCTTCCTCATTGTGCAGTGGTTGGGTGTAGGGGTCATGTTTGCGGATAAGAGGATCAACCAGTAACAGGAAGAGCATGTAGAGGAGCAGCGCGCCCACGACAGACAGGTAAATGATGATGGTTACCTGTGACATGTAGGAAGAGTAACTGACTGAATCCAACATGCTTTTGGGGGGCTTTCCACTTTTATATAAAACAGGATAGTAGAAAGAAGACAGGAAAACTGGGAAAAGAGCAGGGAAAAGACACACAGCCTTAGGGCAGATTCTAACCCAGGCCTACTGCAATCACCAGGTTTGATATCCATAGAGTAAACATTAAAGAAATCATTACAGAAACCGACCTTTCCCATTCCTTCCTGGGTTATGTGTGCCAGTAGCAGCACTCTTACATGTGACTCTGCAAACACAGATGCTTCTGCAAACTCTTCTTACAACTTGATTTTCTTTTATTGAAGCCAATGAACTATAGGCTTTGCAATGTTTTAAACAAATCATCTTATTTGACAATCACAATAAACCTGCTTTGTTCTGTGATTTCAGAATGAAAGCTGACTGAGATAGTCAGTCGTACCTTAATGGTGTTGCTGCTTCGTTCCTCATACTTGCACTCACACAGCAGACAGTAGGCTTCCACATCATGGCCAGGAACAGGCATGGGCTCCACTACATGGAGGCAGTTACTGTGAAACACATCAAAATGTCTAATTTCTACACAGCTGACAGACACACCAGCACTGTGAAAGAATAACACTTTCCTTTGAAAAGCACTGCTCTGCAAAGCAAATACAAAATGAACGTGTTATTGCTCAAAGTCCAAATAAAGTATTTTTTTCTTACCAATCTTTCTGGTTGAAATTTCTATTATAGATGTGACCTGTAATGTTTCTGTACGGCGGGCAGATGCACTTGCAGCGGACATCCTCAAAGCTCTGCAACAGACCAGGACCTTGTGTGAAAGCAGCCCCAAACTTTGCCAATATTTCCCTGCAGTAATAGACTCACCTCTCGACTATTAACAAACCCATTTATACAAACAAACACTCGAGCATATCCACACAATTCCAGTTACTGAAACTCAAAAAGCACAAACCTAGTATTCCATATTATTAGAGATGGCAAATAATCAGATAATAAACTCAAATAAACATGGTTTCAGATGACTCTTCTACATGAGTATTAACTTTAATCCACCTAATCATTATTTACAGAAACTGATTAAATATAAACTGGCCCTTTTTTTTTCATATGGGTGTTTTTGTTTTGATCTGCCCTGCATGCAAAACAACCTTGAGACAATCCATCAATATTTTTGCTGACCATATCGACCCTGAACTATTATTTTACAGGTGCTTATTTAAGTATACAATCTTTATATTGTACTGAATAAAAGCGAGCACAGGTTACGAAACATATACTTATAAACAAAGTGATAACCGATAAGATTAAACCCAGAACAGAGCTCGGGCCAGCGCTGAGGTCTTTTACCTTAGCCTGCGCAAAAACAACAGCATCCAGCAGAAACACGGTCACCACTGCGGCTGCAACACAGACCCACGATCTTCCCACACCGGACGACATTTCCCTAAAGGCCAAACAAAAACAGACTCTGTCAAAATATAGCAGTTAGCTAGCGAGACAAGGCAGGAAATCCAATGTCACTGCGCGTCGACACTTAAGGTGACACTTAAACGAAACAAAGCTAACAATGCAGTAACTTACGCTGTAAGAATACGTAAAGAGTCTGCGTCTGCTTCTCATTCAGGTTGAAGGTACACACGCAGTATGTTTAGATCAAAGATCAACAATTTGTCCTTCCTTATTCCGGATTGTCGTCACACACGAGGAAAACAGTCCGACAGCAGACATGCAGCGACAGTGCCACCTTCTGGACAAAATCAGCATTAAAGATCAGGGAAAATTCAAATTTATTTGGCAGGTTATCATACATTTACTTACTTGTAGTGAAGTGAATATAATGTTCCTCTTTACGTGGGACTGCACAGCATTTTTGTTACTTGTCTCCCTGTCCCACATCTTGAAACAATGTCCCACATTTTGACTGGTTTTCTAAAGTTTGGCTTTTACCCAATTCATTTGAAGGGAAGGCTTTGTATTATCAGTCAGAAAAAGGTCAGCCTGTCCATTGCCATAATCATCAAGGAAAGTTACCAAAAAAGTCACAAGCTTTGCAGATTTTATCGAACATGCAGGAAAATGAAGAGGCAGCATATTATGAGAAATGGAGTTTTAGTCTATTATGCTAAAGTTATGTTTCAATTTGGCAGCATGGTGTGGACAGCACGGTGGTGCAGTGGTTAGCTCTGTTGCCTCACAGTGAGAAGGTCCTGGGTTTGAATTGAGTCTGGGGCTTTTCTGTGTGGAGTTTGCATGTTCTCCCCACGGGTACTCCAGCTTCCTCCCACAGTGTGAAGATGTGCATGGGGTGAGGTTAACTGGTGATTCTAAATTAGGCAGTAGGTGTGAATGGTTGTCGGTCTCTATGTTAGCTCTATATTTGACAATTTGGTTCCATCCATCCATCCATCCAGTTTCTTCTGTTTATCTGATTCAGGTTTGCAGGGGGCTGGAGCTTATCCCAGCTGTATAGAGTGAGAGGCAGGGTACATCCTGGACAGGTTCAATCTGGTAACACGCACAATTTATTGTGTTTTAAGTTAGATCTCATCATCGTTGGTGTGTCCCACTTTGTCCCACATGGTGTTTGCCTCACATTTAGTTTGTTGGAATCTGGTCACCCTAATCACTTGTGTTCTATGTTTATTAATTTAATTAATCCATTATTTTTCAGTAAATTATTGCACATTTTATTCCTTTATCGTTAACAGCAAAAAATACTAATTACTTTACATATTTTACATATACAGTAATGAGTGGAATTATGAACCTACACTACATGAGCCTGATAATATTTGGTCCAAAGGTTTGCTTTTAACAGTTTTAACTGCACTTTTTCTTTTCTTTTCTTTTCTTTTCTTTTCTTTTCTTTTCTTTTCTTTTCTTTTCTTTTCTTTTCTTTTCTTTTCTTTTCTTTTCTTTTGCCTCATAGGCAAACAAGCACTGTGGACTCCGAAGCCTCTTATCCATTTTTGCTATTGTCTTTTCAAACATTGCTGATGTGATTAAAGTAGGAGATAGCTGAGACTGCATGTACAGAGCTCCGATTTGCCTCGCTGCTGGTTATAGAATAAGTAATCCAGCATGCGCTATATGCTATATGAAACACTTAAACAACATTGAAATGATGGGTAAAAATTTGTGTCAGTTCCACCAATTATGATGATGATGATGATGGTACTTTATTGATCCCACAATGGGGAAATTAGATCTGATAATGCATCATATCTATCTGGGATAGCAGTCAAAGGCCTTATATAAATCATGTAGGCCTTTATTGGTAGCAGTTCTTTTATAATGACCAAAGACTAATCAAAAATATTTTTCTATTTGTTTCGATCATCCCTGCTCTTGAGTCAAATCCAGCCTCCCTTTTGGAATTTGAAATATAAGTCTTAGCTTCTTGACCCAATCAATACCCCTATTTCCTGGTAATCCTGCTTTCACATCTCTCTGTATAGTAAGCTACTCATACCTTTAATAAGCTACAGAAATCAATGACTCACAAATTCTCCCTGAACCTCTTGAGCTTTCGGTCATATAGATCAATTGAGACCATGGTTATTTCTCTAATAAGCTACGATATCAATGTGAACAACACAGCACCGTCTGGTGTGTAAACGCTGTTGTTCATGTGACCTGTGATTCAACCACTTAAATCAACTGCAATGCTGCCAGGAACTTGTTTATTCTATATATAGTATGGAGATGTATGGGGTATGGGGATTTCAGTTTTACAAAGGATGTGACTTGATTCAGTTTAGGTCTGTAAGGCATTTGTTGGCTGTACTGTCTGCACATTTGTTTAAAGACAGTATGTTGAGCTATTTGTATGCCTAAGCAACAGACTAATAAATGTGAGTGATGAGAGACTTAAACATGTAAAACAAATACATAGATCGTTGCAGCCCAAATTACAGAAGATATATACTTTTTTTCATTCTCAAATCCACATTTGTTCTCATTTTTATATTGCTGTATAATAAATAAGGTTACCACTGAGCACCACTTCTTTTTTTCTTTTTTTCTTTTTTTTTTACAACAAAGACACAATAAAAAGATTCCTCTTCTTTTATTAAAACAGGCTAATCATTCGGCAGGTTTCTTGTTTTTAACCCCAAAAATGATTGTGCTGGTTGTTGTTTTTTATGCTGCCAATGATGTTATGCTGTTGATATAGGTAGTAAGTTAGTTCTGAATGCTTGAAGCATGTTTTAGTTGATAATTTGTTCCTGAATTGATTACTTCATGAATTTGTGCATGTACGTCTTCATTTATGCAATGATCACCGTCATAATTCGGCTCATAAACTCTTTAGATGGTGATTTGTGCGAGCCCTCTGCAGTGTATTTCGTTCTCTCACTTCTGTCATTGTAAGTCACTTAGTTCTCATCTTCTCTGATGCATGGCTGCCCTTTAATCCCCAGGCCAATTACAGCATAAATGACACTGACCAGAGCCTA
>JAMQGT020009680.1:0-28126 GCA_024447675.2 Pterophyllum scalare | reverse complement strand
ACGAATAAATAGGACACAGCCGAGGCAAAAGACTCAGTGTACCTCTGTGCAAGCTGATCCCAGATCAGCATGTCCACAAATGGCAAATGATCTGTGGAGAGCCTGGAGCGGGTGCTCGGGCTGTCCTTTGTGGCTGCAGCTGACTGCAGAGTGGAGTGCTACAGGAACCAGCCCTGTCTGCTTCTATCACCTTTAACCTCCTATCAGCCGAAGCCACTCTGGGTTCCTCAGAGTATCCGCTCCAGTCTCAAATCCAGTAACCTCACTGGAAACGTCTGAACTACAAACTAGTGAAGGATGGATGCTGTGGAACTAGTGAAAAGAAACCGGCGTGTTCCCGGATAATGGTAACTACTGAATGTCTCAGTGATTAGCAGACGTAATACTTTGTACGATCACTGAGGATGATGCTAGTCAAAATGATCACCAATGATATGGCAAGTGTTGCTATGGGAGAGCACCAGAGGACAAGATAAAGTTCATGTACAGAACAACATTTTCTCAACATCAACACAGAGATATGCACTAACCTCTAGTCAACCACAGTGAAAAGTGCTTATTCAGGTCTTTGATGGAGATTCTCATTAGACTGATATGAGTGTTTTAATGTTCTACCACTGCAGTTGCAGTAATGTGTTACAATTAAACTACTACTATATATTTTTTCTAATCAGAATCACAAATGGAAAATGTTTGGATGATTGAAATCCAGTGAAGCATAGAGACAACTCATATTTCTAATATGACTAAATATGATCAGACTAATTGCACATCCTATCCAGACCAAATGAAATAGATTTTTGCGTTAATGCATATTTCATTAGTCGAGATAAACCAACCTCTAGTGGATCAACATTAGCTGTAGATTATGGAGACTCACTGTGTTGAAAATTAAATACAAATATATTTAGAATTAATCAGTCAGATGAACCAATACAGAAAATGTGTAACAGAACCATAAAAACTAAGAACAAACATGAATTTAAAAAAAGGGATAATACATCTTAATAGCTAATATCTTATCTGGTTTTATTTCATTCTAGGAACTTTTAAGACAAAATCCACTTCAACAAAAAAAATGTTTTCTTTTTTTTTTTTAAACTTGCAATGTCACTTTTCACCCAGAAGCCACCGTCTTTCTTTTATAAACCCACTGAGGCTGTCAAGTCATTGTGACTGACAGAGCCCGTTATGTGACAGATCAGTCACATAACGGGCTCCATTTGTCCACAGAATTCTTGTTTTTTTTAATGAATATAATATTAAACACAGAATAAAGTAAGGCTTGTTAGTTGACAGATGGAAGTTAATTTTAAAAATGTCTTTTCCCCATTTTCATGGTTATATTACATACATTTTCTGTAGTTAATTATATGATTATTCTTACATTCATTTCTCTGTATCTAATGAATTTTTTCTTTAATATTAATTGAAACACTTTGACTCTCCATAGTTTATAACACATCCAATCAATAGCTGTGACTACTTCAGAGTCATTCAAGCATAAGCCTCTTTCTTAGGCCTCCGTCACAGCCTTAGTTTGGCGACCCCTGACATCCACTGGCTGCTATGGAAAAATGTCTATCCCCAAACTGGTTGCTGGCTGTTGCCAGGTACAAAATCATGACAGAGAGGGTGCTGCACCCACAACCTCCCTGTGATTGCTTTGGGCTGTGATGAAAAATGCAACACAAACTGGAAATGGAGATGTAAAACTTGGATCTTACACTTGCACCCAACACATTTCAAAAGGTGCAACTTTTACTTTGTGGTCTCAGTGAATTTTTACTGTTTCACTACTGGTTGGTGAGTAGTTGGTGAGTGCCTGCAGAAAAGTCATCCTTGCAGACTACTGGCAACTGAGATAACCTACTAGCAATCAAAGAAATCACAAAGGTTTTCAATGCTGCACCGTAAACTTCTTTGACACCAATTTTATGCTAGCAACTGCTAGCAACCTCCAGCAACTACCAGCAACCACTCGCCAACCTATCTCGGAATATACATTTTTCCTTAGTGAGCGGCCTATGAATGGGGTTTTAGCAATCAATTTCACAGCGACTGCCAGGAACCACCCTTCAACCCATTGGGAAATACACACGTGTCCCTCCTAACCGGTGGTTGCCAGATAGTCATCGACTGGTCTCTAGGTCCGAGCCTTTAGCAATCAAAGGGAGAAAATAATGAGCACTTAAATCATTACCATAAAGGAAATGGTGGGACTGATTAATAAAGTAGGTCCAGATTAATCTCAGTTGTGCAGAATAGAACTGAGGGTGACATTTTTCTTGCAACTACTAAAATACTGTTGTCTGTTCAGTGCTGTTTTTATATGCCTCTATTTTATTTATTTTTTTTAAATCAGTTTATAATCATGAGCTTTGATGTGGGTTTCTATCCAACTGGGAAAACTCTAGTGGCATGAACACAGAAAAGTGCATTGTCGGTAGTATTTCCAGCACACTGGAGCATCAGGACTGTGCAGGTTACCTTTACTGTGTGGTGTCACAATTCTATCCACACATGATCTCACTGCTGTTTCAGTATAGTCTCAAAGAGGACTACTCAGGGAATGCCATTGCTTTCTCCCCATAGTTAAAACAGAGTGAGAGTGTACATTTGGAGGTACAGTGTAATCCGAGAGTGTGTGAAACATACACATTCTCATGCTCACAAAAAAAGGTCCATATGGTGCTCATATGCTCCACTGCTTAAGGACCAGAGGTGGAGCGGTTCACTGTCTGATGAGGTTAGGTGTGATCTCAGGAGTTCCTGGGTTAGAAGATGTCAGGACACATGCTCCAGTCCTGTCTCTCCTTTGCCTCCCAGTAACCCCCCTTGTACACAAAGTTTGTCTCTCCAGTAACTGAGTCCCTCCTCTGGTAAAACCACAATGGTTGGTAGCCTTCATACTCTCTACCTATGGGGAGGGGACAAAAAACACAGGTGTTAATCCATTCATTTAATCTTGTTACTCTTTAGTGGAGAAGCCACACTTGCAGGCTATTTACAGATCAATTATTTCACCTTCATACAATACATATTAGTGTTGGTAAAGAAGCAAATGAGCACAACATGTGCAAATATGTCAAAACCTGGAAGGATCATAGTGAAGGAGCTACTTAAAGTTTTGGAACTCCCTGAACTGAAAACCGAATCCGTTTCATAAAAGAACAGCAGTCAAAACAAGGGAACAAGCTTTTAAAAAAAAAAGAAAAAGTAAAGTGCATCAGAAGTGTCCAATCAAAAAAAGCATAATGGCAATGCAGGAAGAAATCCACACTAATCACTTGCTAATGTGGCTTCACCAGAGCACACTAATAATACTTGTAATCTTAAATCTTTTATTGAATGCAACATGTTACTGAGGCCAGTTCTGAATGAAAATGTTGCATGTGTGCAGGAAAAAGTCTTTTTTTTTCCTGAGTCATCATTTGGAGAAGTTGACATGAGAGGGGTTTCATGCAGTTCCCACACTGAGGCAGACCACACAGAGTAACACAGAGGATGGCGTGTGTGTGCATGTGTGTGTGCCGTGCATGCGTGTGTGTGTGTGTGTGTGTGCGGGAGTGACAGAGGGGTACAAGGCAACCCCCCACTCACCAGAGTCATAATCACACTCTGACCATCAATAGAGGGAGGAAAAGAAAGACAAGTCATGGGTACATCAAAAACAATCTGGCCTACGCACAACACACAGACAGGAATGCCACCAGGATGAAAAGTCTCTGCTGAGGTCCATGTAAAGTTTAAACTATCTTTGATTCTAACTACCTCTTCTTAGCTCTTTTAATCAGCCCTGCCTCCCTAACCCGAACTCTTAAACTCTTGATTCCAAATGATAAAGATCAGGAAGCCTAAATAAATGATTCATAATATTAAAAATATATAACATCTACTGCTTATTAATCAGTTTATCTAACACCCTGGTATGTGCTCAGCCTTGATTATATATTCCAGTAATATGTGCAGCTGTATATTTCCTCTGTGTCAAACAAAACAAGCTACAGATCCTTTTTTAATCACATATTGCTAATGAGGGACTCTCAATTCAGTGCAATCAGGCTGTTATCTGACAGGGTCTAATTTAATAATGATTGGTACTTTAACTACCACATATGCATAAAATAAGTTTGCCTTCTTTGGCACTTTATTCCCTAACCACCCCCTCTTTTTTTACCCCCTTGTCTATTATTACACACACACACACACACACACACACACACACACACACAGTCTCTCACTGTTTTCAGTTTCATACCTTCATCCAGAGCATCTGAGGCCTCTGCTTCCCTCCTCCTTCTCACAGCTCTTTGTTTCTCCTCTAGCCTCTGTTTTTCTGAGTTTGCTTCATCCCATCGCCCTTCCTCCATCAGCTTCTGGTCTGGTCTCAGACGGCTGTCAGTCAGTGCCACTCCTTCCTCCAGCTCATTTAAGGTCAGTGCCAGAGCTGAGAAGTAGTACATGTTCTCAGCGTTCTCCCTGACAAAGTATGAAGAAATTGACAAGAGGTACACTGTAGAGTTCTTCAATTCACCAACATTTATCGCACATTTGCAGCCATTACTCAACTATGACTATGGCCTTACGGGAGAGGGTATTTTTTCCAAAGCAGTTTGGGGGACAGAGTCTGGTAGACCATCTTCTGCTTGCCCTCTGATCCATTGCCTCCACGGCTGCTCTGAACAATCTTGGCACTTTCCATTTTCTCATCCCACGTACCAGAGAGGATGTAGTGAGCCTGACCACCGCTGTCTGCCACCACACCTGTCACCTGGAAATATTAAAGAGAAAACCGAAGCTAGAAACAGAAAAACAGAGCTGCTCTTTCCGCATGTTAGACTCAGTCCCATTAGCAGTACATGACTACATTTTAACCCCCCCCCACACACACACAAAATCAATGTGCCTTTTATTGAAGTAAGTACTATAACATAAAAGGAGGTTACCGAGATCTGACCTCGTATACTGAGCTTATTGCACAAAGTAACACATGTGTTAGTACTGTCCAGCAGGCGGCAGCATCACACAAACAAACCCCCACACTGCAACGTCACGCCCAGGGTGGGTGTCAGAGTGTGGAAAACAAAGCGTGTACCTTGCGTGGAACATCCCTAGAGAAATAACTATAGGGAGAGAACTTGAGTTGGCAGGTCTCCTTGGTCCTGTGATTCACAATCTCAATGTCTCCTGACTGCACAAACACAGACACAAAAAAAGTACAAAATGAGAGAGACACAGTTGAGAACAATCACATATTTGAGCTATTGGACATTTCACAGTGAGTCAACAGAAGATTTGATTTGGACTGAAACTCAATAAATGCACGCCAATTTCCATCAGCCTATTAAGTACACATACCTATACTAAACACACTAAAAATGTGTTTACATTCACTTTAGAAGGCACCAAGTGGCATTTTTAGCTAATATGTTGCTGCAAAGCAACCGTGTGATGAACAAGTCCTTGTATTTTCCTACAAACATGTGCATGCACAGTTCTGGACACTGCAGTGGGTCATACCTTTCAAGTCTCATGCTTAACTTGATTTTGCAGTATGTGACAGCCATGAAAAGAAAAATATTAACAATGGCCACCATGTGGAAAAAAATGAATGTTTATGCTGGTGTCATTGTGATGTAAAAATACATTGACTGTCAGTGCCTCTCTCGTTTCAGCTGTTGTACTGCTGACAATGGTGCTCTGCTATAGTCAACCACAAAGGAAGTAGTAGCTTCAGAGAGAGTGTAGGTTAACATGAAGTTGTTTGGACGACCCTGTTCTGCAAAGGAGGGCAGCTGAGTGGCAGAACAATGCACAGAGAGAAGGCAAATATATTGAAGAGAACAAAACAATACAGAGGGGACAAACCTAAATTTATCTCAACACAGAGCTGGTGGTTTTGTTAGACTCAAAGTTTAAAAAAAAAAAAGATATGTAGACACATTTTATTATCACAAAAATGGAAAACTGAAGAAAAGAGACCATGACATTAGTGATTTCTTTATATGTAATTAATATTGTCTTATCCGCTAAAGTCTGCAGAGTACCTTAAAGAAAAAACTTCAGAAATTCAGAATATTTTTAAGTACTTTTTAGTTTTAGGAACACATTAAGCTTTGCTTTTATACAAAGGAGCTCGAATTCTAGCTGATATAATCTGTGTATTTTTCTTCTTCGTGGATTCTTCAAAATGAGCATGCAAATAGAAATGCACACTGAACAGGGTAAAAAAAAGAAAAGAAAAAAAAGGGAGGGGGTGAGGTTTTTATATTTCCAAATAGAGACACAAATCTGCACAGACAGAAAGACAGACACATGTGAAGCCTGCCCCTCAAAAATCCCTCCACCCAATAAGTGGGGCATCTCAAAGAAACAAGAGGTTGTTATTTAGATCAAAGCTAAAGATAAATCCCCCGAAGATCGATCGAGCTCCTTATTCATGTGTTGTAAAGCTTTACACCAATTCCCTTCTTCACTCTATTCTGCTTGTGTGTGCCACACACCTCTGCTAGAAGAAAATATCTATGGGCTACTCAGGAAGCTCTGTGGTATTATGCAGTAGGTTTAGAGGTGTGGATAAGGTAATCATAAACAGACCTGGTCAATCCACAGCTTGCCCACAATGATGTTGTGTACTGTGGAGGTGACCTTTCTCCACACATAGTGATTCCCGCTGGCGTGGAACTGCAGGTGAATGGTACCTGGGAACACACAGTGACAAAAGACAAAATATCACATCTGCTTTACTGCTAATCTGCAGTTGCACATAACAATTTGTTTTTGTGCTTCTAAATCTGTCATCCAACACATTAATGGTCAGTGCACAGGCAATGCATTTCCAATGTGACATCCCTCAGAAGATTTGTATTTCACCACAAACGCTTTCCACGTCCACTATTTTTCTATTACATAGCACAACATAGCAGGCATATAACATGAAGGGAGACGTCAGAATTAGAACTTCATCCTTTGGCTTTGGAACGCTTCAATCTCACATCTATTTGAGCTCTCAGTACAGAGCCCCCATTGTACCCATATTTATGTATCTGTCAAAAGGGTCATGAAATCCTCCAGATTCATCTTCACTCTAGCTTTAAATTGTGTGGTGGCAGATCCCTGCTCTGCTACTGACTCTGGAGTCTTTCTTGCCTTAACACTGATGTGGTTTTGGTGTGCATGATGGAGCCTTTATTTAGGCATATAGTTTGTTAGCTTCTGAACTATATGCAAAATGTCTTACCCAGAGGCATTATGGAGAGGTATTTGCCACGGAACTTGCTGGCGATGGTGATTTCTTGCCATAAGGTCCAGCCTTTTTGGGAAATCACATGATGTGCAGCTGCAGGAGGGTGATGGCTCACCTGAAGGGACATAGAAATACAGTATAGCCCAGGAACACAGTTTCACATTGTGTACAGCAGTCTGTGCATTAAATAAACGTACGAGCACATCAGGAAATGTGCAAACAAAATCCCTCTGTTATAGCTGTGCCATTACCTGCTCACACAGCGAGCGGTAGCCAAATTCCTCCAAGCGATCAAGCTCGTACGTCTCGCCCAGGAGGGGGTTGAAAGGCTTGGCTGTCCGATAGACCGTGGTAGAGTAGGAAGAGACGGAGAAGGCAGCGACCAGGCACATCTGCTCTAGTGAGGAGTCACAGCGGGCCGCCTTGTCTAGAAGCTCATGATACTCCAGGTCCTCAGTGAGACGCTGCAGCATTGACAGAGGCTCATTAAAGTTTACCTGAAAGGAAAACAAAGAAGAGAAACTCATAAGATGTAATGCTCAGAGATTTACCTGTCAGCAAGAAGTAGGAGTATGCCTACACTTACAGGCATGGGGATTTTAGAAAGCTCCTTGCCAATGCAGTTCTTCATGATGCTCCACAAATTGAGAGAATAGTTGGGCTTGTCTGGGATGTGAGTTCGCCTCTGTCTGCGTGGTTGCAGCTCCTTTCCCGACACATCGTTACAGCTTGGAGACATCTAGGATTAGGTGAGGAGAAGAGGGTGGATATACAAGTTTGAGTGAATACTTTCACTTTCACAGACAGCTCGTCTCCAGATGTGGTGACAGAGCAAGTTAAGGAATGAAAAGAAAGAAGACAGATGTGTGAGAGAGAGAGTGAAAAGAAAAGAAAAACATGTGTTTGAGTAGTAAATGATGCAAATGTATATCTCTAGCACCATGGGGGTGACAACAAGACCGCAGGAAACGCAGACAAAGTTTGTGTGTGTTTGTGTCTTTCTTTGTGGATACTTGTGAAAGCAGCAAGTGAAGATGTTACATAAATAAATCAATGAGGTGTGAGCTTTGCAGCAGCAGAAAGGAATCTATTTTGAGATTACAAATATTTGCTGTTTTAAAAAATGTCTCTCATTAGTCAAGCATATTGGGAAGACACTTACATGGTCGTCCTGATTCCAGTCACTGGGCTGGCCTCCGCTCGCGCCGCTCAAATTACTCTGAGATCGCCTGGAACAAAATGGAAATATTTCCTACAGCAATGCTGAACAAAATATGACTAAATTCCCCTCGCTCTCGTTTCCCCTTTAAACATAAAAACACGTCACACACACAAGGGAGGAAAGAGATTTCTGGGTATTGCCGATGAATGCTGTGAAACTGGAGTTGACGGATATGTCACATGGCATAAAAATTGGGTAACTTGTCAGTAGGAAACCCGACAGCCGTAAGAGTCTTAGGCTGGTTTTTATTTGTTCAAGCGAAAGCAAAC
Source organism: Pterophyllum scalare (assembly GCA_024447675.2). Classification (NCBI taxonomy): domain Eukaryota; kingdom Metazoa; phylum Chordata; class Actinopteri; order Cichliformes; family Cichlidae; genus Pterophyllum; species Pterophyllum scalare. The sequence goes on along the minus strand of JAMQGT020009680.1, from coordinate 19,386 downwards.
ATGTGACAGAAAAGGACACGCCAGTCTTTGATTTGTGTAAAGAGTCACACCATCAGCTACCATCAGAGTCCTGCTCAGCTGTCAGCCGAGGTCAAACTCACAGTTTTGACAAATTGGGGCGTGCGTGGCAAAAGCTAAACTTTCTTTCCCATATCTTTAATCACACGGTACATTTTTAATTAATACATAAAAACAGTATCTACAGAGCACAGACTGCATGGTTTGCCATGTGAGACTGACCTGTGCTGTGTGCTCTCACTGGCAGTCACTGTGATGAACGCAGGGGAATCCTCCATGGCATCAAAGTACTCTGTATCCTCATCTTCATCACTTGCCTCCTCTTTCTGCGACCTCTCACTCCCTTCAAGTGAACATATACATTTATCAGTGCACACAGACATCCCAACGAAAAATAGCAAGTTGGTTTCTACAGTGTTCGGGACAGACAAGCATATAATCACATACCCGTGGTGATTAATCAGGGAATAATTAGCTTAATCGTAAAATTGGCAGCGTTCCTGTTGGTTAACTAGACTGAATGATGCAAGTTCCTCAGGGCATGCTTCTTATATTTAATACAGACTATTCAGCACTCAGTACTTTCACTGTGTTCAGTGATCCATTATGAGTTTTAACCGGCTTCCAAGAGAGAAGCACAAATGTTTATATGAAGTACAAGTAATCACTAAAAGGGGGGAGAAGAGAGGGACTATGGTTACTGCTTATCAAAGGTCTGTAGTATAAATGTATAAGAAAAAAAAGTAGTGACAAATGGCAAAATTCTATAAATGGTCCTGCCTTTATGGCTAAAGTATAATTATATTTTGTATTAGCACTTGGGTAACAGTTGGTTAAAGGAAATCAACACTGAGTGGTGCTAGGAAGAGGGACTTAAACCATGTTTTAAACCCTCAATAAAAACGCCAGAGACAGAGAAATAAGAGTCCCCAGCTAGACTCAAACCAGGAATTTTTGGGCTTATCAATGCTTCATTTTTTTTCTTTTTTTTTTACAAATTACAAACTGTCTTTTCTTCTGGAACTTTTAGCTGTGCTGTAAAAAACTTACACCACTTCCAGCTAAAAACCCATGGGAATACAAACTGACCAAAGAGACTCAATAGTCTGTGAGTTAAGATAAGTATCATCTGCATCTTAACTAGTAAGCTATTAAATCTTCTCGCACAGCTTAAAGTTTCTGTCCTCCACATGAGGAGAGTCTATAACACTAGGCCTGAGGCTGCACATGACTTTTAGCCATCGAGTCCCAAGTCAAGGCCCACAGGAGCAAGTAACAGTCAGCCAGTCTTACCCTTGTTGGTGGTAGGGGCACTGGGTGCGCTGGAAACAAGTGTGGGTGCTTCCCTCCACGCTCGCTCCAGGCTGTTATGCTGCTTGGCTAGCTGCTCAATGGTCTCCTCTAGATGGGTACGCTGCTCTCGCTCATACTGCAGAGCCCGCTGCCATCTCCTACTGTGAGTCTCAGCTAGGTCCAAGAAGTCTCGACACGCCTTGGGTAACACAAACACACAAGTGGATAATCAGAAAGACAGCACTAAAAGTTTGGAAAAATAAATCAATGTAAAGCACATCCAGAGGGGGAAAAAAAACCTGTTAACAACAACTTTTTAACTAAATTCAAACTTGACTATCAGATGAGATTTGTGCATTAAATACTATAAAACTTTTCCTCATGGTTGGCAACAGTATGAGAAAAAAAACATTTGGAAAGGGGTGTGAAGACATTTGTGTCACACGTTGTAATCAGGGCTGCTTATCGTGGCTTTTTCAAGCAGTCATCAATATGTTAATTAGCTGTCTGCCAACCCTTTACTCTGTGTCCCCGCTGTGGCAAATGCACCTTGGAGCAAACTGTAAACATAGAAAACATCAGTGACTGATGAGCTGCGTTGAACACTGATTGCATAACGCTATATCTGAGTCAAGAGGAGGTATTATTGTTGCTGTTCTGCTTTTACTCCTCAGACAAAGAGGTTACTTCAGATCACGCACATATTACATGTCAGCACTTGTTGCCACTGACACTTTTAATAAGCACAGGAGGTCAATGAACCTAAGTAGCACCTCTCAGCTGACTGCGTACATGTTAAAAATGTCATGTGACATTCACTGATCTGTCAGCATGAGGGTCTCCAAATACTTTGAATTATTGTTTTAAAGCCAACCACAAATCAGATTTCTTTGGAAGTCCTTTCCCACCTGACTATCAGCACATGATTATAGTATACAGTACATAGTCAAAAAGTGATCCGGAGGGGCTGCTGGGAGGGAACTGGAGCCACTTAGTGGCTGAAGACTGAAAGCTTAAGAGACAAGAGTGTCACACAGTTCAACTGATCTCGGTTCTTTGTGTGGTGGAAGAGCTGTCAGGATGTAGAGTATCAAATTTAAATGGGAGGAGGAGGAACACAGATCTAGTAATACCTAGTTTTGTTGGGAAAAAAGTGACCACTATATAGTGCTTAAATTTATTAGACCACCTCATTAAAAACAAGAAAACAAATATGCTAAACTAAAAATGATGTTATTTATGAGGCAAACAAAATACTGAATTCACATTTTTATACCCAAATTTGAGCCGGCACACTGGACTTCTCGGAGAAGTGAGAAATTAACATTCAACTAACTGTAATTTATTATAATAATTAATAATAATAATAATGTGCTTTTTAAAAATAAAATTTACATTTGAAAATTCATGGATAATAATGTTTTAGCATTAATATTTTGAATGACGAGATCGTACATACTGGTGGATTACCCATTACAGAAACATAAAAAATGATTTTAGCAATACTGTTTATTTAGGGCAGCTGGAGCATAAACCTTACACTGGGTGGTGGGCTAATAAATTTGTTAAGCACTGTAAATAGTTTAAAAGGGCAGCAGATTTTTGTTTTGTGTTTCACTCAATAAGCATACACAATAAAGCAAAGGACTCATTTTCTCACTGCTTCAATTCAAATTTGTACTACAAAATATCAAAAATATCCATAATTCAGATATCTGGTTTTGTCAAACTAACAGCCCAAGATGCTCAGATATTCAGCCTAATATCACACAGGACAAAGAAATGTGGCAAATCTTTACAAATCCAAAAAAATGTTTGGCATTTTTTCTACAAAAAAAGAAAAAAAATAGTCAAATCTTATGCTTCTAATAAAAAAAAGTGCTGTCATAACATCTGATCATAGGTTTACTTTTAGATTCATTTGCTGTATTACAAACCATTATCATGTCATAGAGCCATTTACATTTCCACTGACCTGAGTGTGCTTTCATGCATTACGCCTTGGTAATATTACTCATTATTGTCCACCTGGGGAAGAATATTTTGTGCTACTGAATAAGGGTAACTTGTACATATTTTCTAAACAAACTGTAGTCATGCAATAACAACAAAAAAAGTGATAATTTTTGGAGCCTTTAGCATCATTTTAAAAACACTGCAAACCAAGATAATATCTTAAAAATTTTAGGCACTGTTATACTTCTAAATTTAACCAATTCCAAATGTGAAGGTACCACACCATTATAAATAGGCTTAAAGCAATCATGTGTTATTAACTATATTGCCAGCTACGTTAAAATAAACAAATTAAACTAGTAATTGATCTATGAAGACAATGACATTTGCTAATAACATTTTAGTACAACAAATATGTTAATATTGCAGCATCATCAGAAGGCAAGACGTGAAATATCATATATCCTTACCATCTCTGGTCAGTCTCTTACCCTAAGCAGCGCTGCACAAACTGTTTAAATATCACTGTCTGTGTGTCAGCTTAGATGCCACAAATGCATGTGATGATGTGGTCCACTTCCTCAGACAATAACCATCATATGAAACTCAAACACCCACTAAGAAAATATGACAGTTCCACTTTTTTAAATGCTGACTCTCCAGTACAAACAGACTGCATGTGACTTCTGGTGTTGGGAAGACGGGGTTGATAAAGGCTAAGAAACTGAATGAACACACAGGAGCACATATGTATGTATGTATGTAAGACTTGACATTAAACGTCAAGTCTCAGTGAACTCTGCAGAATGAACTATGGAGCGAAGTCTAAAGTAAAGTTGGTTAAAGTGTGTAAATGCACGCAAATGTGCCAACAGAGTGAGTGGCACACTTTAGACGTCAGGTTACTGCTGAATGAACTAGAGTGAAACCCTCTCCCCAGGCCAGATTAAGAAGAGCGTGCAGTTGTGCCTTTACATTATGGCCTCCAGCTTCAATCAGTCCATCTTCTCTCTCCTCTCTTTACATGTCTACTTTATTTTAAAGCATAAAGCATAGCATAAAAAAAATACAGTTATGTTTTAGGATATGCCTTTCTAGGGGCTAAACACATGATGGCAGAAATCCAAAATTACATATCTTGCACTAAAGGGAGTTTGGAGCACATTTCTTTCTCATTAAAAACACACTCCTGGCAGGCCAAATGGCATTTTAATGAGTTAGGCAATCCAAAAAGGTCTATTTTATTGCTTGTCCAGTTTCCTTTTCCTACCGCAATTCATAAAAAAATGATAACAGGCTCATCATTTTGAGCGATGGCCTTTTACATAATGCAAGTGCAATCGTTGTTAAGACTTTTTTTCAACTCATCATAAAACAGTGGTTCATAAATCCAAAATGATTGCAACCCAAAGCACAACTAAGCCTGATTAAATTATATTAACTCCCAACAAACAAATACAAAACAAAAAAAGCTGCAAAGTATTCGTCAGACATGCATTAAAACCAAAATAGCCATCAAATCGAAGCCACTGAGAGAAACAGGACGAAAGACCAACCTTGTATGAGTTTGTCTTTAGTCTGAACAGGTCTGTCTAACAGTAGTCCAGAAGGCTCTGACATTCCTCACCGGACAGGGAGGGTCGAGGGGATGAGAAGAGTGGGGAGCAGGGGCTATTCCTGTCACCCCCACCCACTATCATATCTAGTATCACTTTTACATGACCTCAATCCTCTATGAACTGTCATCCATTACTAACAGACAGCCAAATCCACAATATTCACTCTAAAGGAAATGGAAACTAGACCAGATTACAGTAGAGCATACATGTAATCAGATACAGCATTTTGGAGTAATAGCGAACCTGGTCATGTTTGAGGTTGTGTTTTGTTATATGTAATTTTGAACATAGCAGCGAACAACAATTTGCTATGTAAAGATGCAGAAGAATAATGGCGCCCAGAAGAAATTAAGTCACACTCCTTCTCTGTGTGCGTGATGTAATCCAATCTTATGTGTTCTATGTTTTGGTAGTCGGTCCAGCTGTCCTGGCATATTAGTGCATGTGAGGTGATCCCTTTGAAACTGTCGGCCCTTACCGTGTTTGAAAAATGGCAAAGAGTGAAAGTAAAAGTAAAAGTGAGATACTGTAACAGACTGGACCATTTAGGCAGTGTAATAAAAAAGTAATTTTATTAAAAGATTCTAGTATTTATGCACACTGTGACAGACTGTACTGCTGTTTTGGTGCTTTACTCTGCTGCACCTTGTGCAATGGAGAAACACTGTGAAAGAGAACGGGCTAGAGTCTCAGCGAATCACAAGTGCTTGTTTTTAAAAAGCTGGTATGGGCTAATGGTTGTAGCTAGATTTTGTTTGGCTCTCTTGCACACAATCTTTATAGTTCTATATGAAACGTAACAGTAAAAGTAGAGGCACCCGTTTGTTTTGGTTTTCAATGCTGGTGTTCAAATGTCATATACAGCTGCTGCTGCTTCTTCTTTCAGCTGCTTCCTTTAGGGGTCGCCACAGCAGATCACCTGCCTCCATTTCACCCTATTGCTAGCCTCCTCCTCTGTCACACCAAACCTCTGCATGTCTTCCTTCACTACATCCATGAGCACAGTTCCCATCAGCAGTCATCATTAACCCAGGCCCCGAACAACCCGGTATGGGAATCTTGTTCTTTATGATCTGCATGTTTAATTTGGCAAATATTTTACACTGGATGCTCTTCCTCACTCAACCCTTCCCATTTCTCCAGGCTTGGGACTGGCACTAGAAGTAAACACACACACACACACACACCGGCTGGGTAAACTGTCGATCTCCATTCCTGCAGCCTAGTGGGTCTCTTTAAACATGCCACACTCTGAACTGATCTCGTCGCTCACTGCTCACAAACCAGGACTGGCACTCCAGTCATACTGATCATACCAAAACATGTGGGACACAGATCACTCACTGCTAACTCCTGCTGTGTCTTGCAGCTTGGTCTGTTGCAGCTACTTACATTGATCATAGCATTGGAAGTGATGCGGAAAAGGGTGGCTCGCTCGTTGACGGCCTTTATCTTTTCTCCTCCCTCCACAGGGACTTTCAGGCCTTCGAGTTCACTCAGGGAGCGTTGCAGGGCTGCCCCGTGCTTGGCGATCAGGTCATTACACGTGCTGAGGTCATCGAGCTTGCTGACGAGTATCTTTAGGGTGCCCTGGATCTCGCTGCGGTCTGACTGGGAGGTGGGCTCCTCGTCCCCTGAGTCATCTGAAAGGCAGAGGTCACATTAAAAAAAAAAAAGAAAAAAAAAAGAACAATTATAAATACAAATTATGTATTTAAAATGAATTTTTCTAAAGTTTTCCTGAATATGTAATGATCTTGCGCCATATCTGAGTTCTCAACTGCTCAGTGAACTCCACTGCCCAACCTATGACACACATAACTTATTATAGGCACTGTAGTGCTAACCAAGAAAAGATATGTGAGGTTACTCAGCCACAGTGTGCCCTTACAACTTTTTTGCTTTATTAAAAGGACAGTCTGATTGTAAAGCTGTCTCGTTGCTACATGGCACAAATACAGGTATAAAACTGTGATGCACAAAATAGGACTGTTCAAGTGGCCTTTCCCTATTATATCTCTAAAGAGAGGTTACTCAAGGTTAAAGAGAACATATGAGAACAGTGTTGCAGTGTCAGCTCTGTATGACATGCATATACACACGTGCTGTGAGCAGAAGGACACGCACAGAAAGACGGTCATATATCAAAGGGTAAAACCTGGGTCCATAAACAGCCAAGTGACAATGTTAAACAAGCAAATCCAAGCAAATAGAACCATAAAGCTTTAGGAATAAATTTGACTTAAACACAGGCATCATGAAGAACAAACTCTATTGTAATGGATATTATCAGAGAACTTTGGAGAGAGACCTTGTATGTCACACCATGACATTCCCACCTAATTTTCTGTGTGCCTTTTCCCCTTCAACTGGCAAACAGTTCATCTTGTGGCTTATGCGGCATGTCCCGTAACTGTCCGGCCAGCAGGGTGCTCTGCTATAAAGCACTTTTTTAGAAGACCACCAGGGAACGTTTTTTTAAATTTCATTTTCATTTTCAAATCTGATTTCACACGACTATTTCCTGTAAAAGCATCTGTGTGTTGGGTGTTTCTATTTTAATAAATCAAAAACAAGCCCATATGTTGGGGAGAAAATAAAATAAGCTTGGGTGCAGGTGTCCTTGTTCTTGACACATTATGGCATGTTGAAAAGCTGTAACATCCCAGCAAGCACACCAGAAGAGAGGCGTATAAAATTACTGCCGCTGCTGGAGCAAAGAAAATAGATGACAAGGTAGAAGGAGGAGTGGGAGGGTAAGGCTGGGAGACATGGTGAAAAGCAACAAAAATGAGGACGAGCGGGACACTGCTTATCTCGACGTGGAAAATATATTCCTGTATTAGTGAGGTTAAAAGTTTGAGTGTGGAGAGAAATTCTTTTCACCCTCTAATCCACCCTGCTGACCCCCTAATGCTCTAATGTCTGCAGAGTGCTGTTCTGCTGGCTTCTACACCCGGGTCTGCAGAGTACAATTTGTCACATTGAAAAGGTCTATTATGCAGCTGATAGGAAGACTGTCATAGTAGTGGTGAGAGGCAGCAACACTTTCCCATAAGAACATGGCAGCTGGCTGTGACCTCGCAGCCCAGAAACTATCACCTCTGTCACCATACGAGTATAACACGGATCTTTGCCTGGGGGGTTGGTGGTAGTAGCCTAGTAGTCCCAGACTTACATCATTTACAGAGTTCAAATTTGACTAGGAAACAAGCAGCACAGATGCATATTCTCACTGACCTAATCCAATGAATTCTGAATAACTAAAAACCATGCTCCATTTACAATACTGCTAAACTCATTTTTGTGAAATGGACAGTAATGACAATAATTTCTTATATGAGAGCCACATTTTTTTGCAAACATGGATATTTTAAAGAAACTAACAAAGGCTAAAGAGGCTAAATCTAAAGCTATCCAGAGATCAGATCCAGCCACAACCCAGAATACTAGCTCCATTTGAATTTGATGGCAGCATCGCCTCACAAAAAGGTTGGGACAGACACATGTTTACACCCTTTTATTTATTTATTTTTATTTTAATAACGGTCTCTAAATGTCCGGCAACTGAGGAGACCAGCTGCTGCAGGCAGACCAATTCAACACCCAGACTCTTCTACTATGAAGCCATTCTTTTGTATTTGATGCAGCATGTGGTTTAGCATTGTCTCACTAAAACATGCAAGGCCTTCCTTGAAAAAGTAGTCTGGATTGGCACATATGTTGCTCTAAAACCTGTAAATACCTTTCAACATTGATAGTGTCTTTCCAGATGTGCAAGCTGAACTGAGCGCTGTTAACAAGGACGGAGGTCCATTCCCTCTTTTGTCCAGAGGACATAGCATCCTTGTTTTCCAAAAAGAATTTCAAATTTCAACTTGTCTGACTTGTTTGACCCCAGAACAGTTTTGCACTTTGCCTCAAGTCAATTTAAATGAGCTTTGGCTCAGACAGGACAGCTGTGCTTGTGGTTCATGTTCACGTATGTCGTCTTCTTTGCATGATGGAGCTTTAACCTGCATTTGTGGACGGCACAGTGAACTGTGTTCACAGATAATGATTTCTGGAAGTGTTCCTGAGCCTATGCAGTGATTTCCATGACTGTTTTTAACAGCTGCCTGAGGGCCTGAAGATCATGGGATTTTCAGTTTATGGCCTTGTCCCTTGTGCACAGATTTCTCCAGATTCTCAGATGTTTTGATGATCTTATTTACTGCAGATAATGAGATCTTCAAAATCGTTGTAATTTTACATTAAGGAACGTTATTCCAAATTTCTAGATGCAGTTTTTGCAGATTTGTGAAACGCTGCCTTTTATACCCATTATATTGCTGACCTGTTATGAGTTAACCTGTTTTTTCTTTTTAGTACCACCAACATTTACAGCCTTTTGTTACCCCCTTGCCAACTTTTTTAAAAATATGCTGCTTCCATCAAATTCAAAATGAGCTTAGATTTTTCAAGAAATAGTACTCAGCCTCAGCTCAAGCATTTGATGTGTTTTCTATGGTGTATTGTGATTCAAACACAGGCCACTTGTAAATAAATGCATTCTGCATTTCAGTACATTTTACACACCAGCATGAGCTTGGCATTTGTGTTTTAATAAACTGTCACCATAGCAATGAGATTAATTTCTAAAAACTGGTGCTGCTGGTGCTAGTTAAATAGATAAAATAAAATTTTTAATTCAAACTAAAGGATAACAATAGTAACAGCCTACGGTACCATTAGTAGGGAAGACCATAAAAAAAAGGGAAATAAAAAATCTCTCACCATGTTTGCATTCCTGGGTGTCCATTTTAATCCAAAGGTAATCAAAGTACATCCAGTAAGATGCAGCACACACACTGTCCACTGATCTCTACTACCTGTGGGACTTTGGAAACATGTTCAGGAGGACTTCAGAGACTCAACTGTCTGGTCATTAGAAAGAGAAGCAATAAAAACTAAGCAGTCCTACCAAAAGGTCAGGCCAGCAGCCCCACAGTGACAACAAATCCTAAAAGAAACCTGGATTGAAAAATGAAACCAGCATCCTCCCATTACCAACCGGAAATACAGCAGGTCTCCAATTACAGAGAATTTCAGCAAAGTCACTGCAGAGAAACCAAAGTAAAGAAAATGAAAAGGCTGACAACATAAAGTCACAAAATCGACTCGACTGCGTGTTAAAACTGCAGCGCAAACAAAAGTAGGAGAAAGTGGAAAAGGTGAATTGAAAGACCTGAAGAGTGACTTCAGAGCAACATGGAGAGACTAATGAAATTAGCCCTAAATTGATGAAGCATGACTATGTCAGTGCAGCTCTAAGCAGATTTAAACAGTTAGTGGCCAAGTTGGTATGGTGCTGAATCCGATCCCGCAAGGCAACAATTAGCCTGTCCCAAATAATATGATTGGATAATTAATTTCACAGCTGTGTTCAAATTTTTACAGGACAAGCATGGAGAAACATTTTTGATTGTATAGTTTGAGCATTTTATACCTTAAATTATATATTTTTAATGAAATATGAACATTTGTACTCACAAACCTTTTGAAAACAATATTATATAGTTATCATTTCACTGAAAAAGGAACAGTTTGTGGACAGAGTGCAACATGCAAGAATATCTGTTAAAAGCATAGCATAGTGCATCTGGGCCTCAAGTTTCTTAATAAATCATTCAGGTTATGCATCAGCGAATGCACAAAACACTGGAGACTGACCAACATAGACCTCACCTCAACAGGAAACTCCCTTTCTCATTGAAAACCAAGGTTGCTGGAATGGTAAAGTCAACACTAACTGAGCCAAAATAAACTCGACACTAATGCTCTACATCACGTCCACTTTTGAGTGTGGAATTGCACAGGCTCTGGATGATATTAGGATAATTACAGAGCTGCTGTGATGGGGAAAAAAAAGAAGCACAGAAGAGTGACCATGGGGGCGCACTGAGCAAATTTTTAAATACCAGTGGATTTCACTAACCAGTGGCGATCTTTTCCATTGGTAATGAGATGTGCAGCTGGACCATTTGAGATTAAATTAAAATACGTAGCTAGGAAAAGAAACATCCAAAATTGCAGTGATGCCTCACTCATATTATTTACCCTCATTCTGCCAAAGAGTTCAGCAGTGATGCCACTTAAAAATAAACTGTCACATATACCAAAGCATAATTGTGCAGAAGGGACTGCCTGCAAAACAAATTCCCCTACCCGAATCATACTGAGACTAATCCTGAGATCAGAGATTTTGGCTATTGGTTCTACTCTGTTGACACCCTGCACCTCTGAGCAGGAACCAAGAAACAAAGCTTCTTTTCCCAAGTATCAGAAATGCCCTTTCTACAAAATCCTTTCAGTTCACAGAGTCAGATCTATACAGCAAAGACAAATGTTAAGCACTACTCGACAAGTCTGAATACTGCAGAAGAAAATCCTTCAGATTTGGATCAACTGGATATCACTCAGACTTTGAATAACAAGCGAGTACTGGCTTTTACAATAAACCTGTGTCAATAACATGCTGATCTATGTTGTTTGTGTATCAATGTCACTGCCTTGCCCACCCACTTACATCTCCAACTGCTTCCCTCACAACACCAGATGTAGATTGATGGTTTCTCACAGCTAAGTCATTACCATGCTAGACATGCCCCAAGGGCGAACTACCTTCCCTACCTCCCCTGATCCCACCCCCTCAGTCCGCCACCTCGAAGAACACCTTGCATTAGCACAAATCTAAGTCTACCTCCAGTTTCTACAGCACCCTGCTTCTAAGATGGTATTTAAGCAATTATTTGTGTCTGGCTTAAGGTGAGTTACAAACATACAGTATAGGTCATAGCTACTCCAATCACATGGACACAAAGTAGCTAGTTCCTCAGCATGTATGCAGCTCCTTTGTCCTTCACTCATTCCCCATTGTCAATCTTTGTGGTGAGAACCAAAGTGTTGAGTGATGGAAGAAGTGGAAAGAAGGAGAATAGGCAGCAGGAGTTTGTAATTGGATGAGCAGTAGTCTGCTATCTCACTGTCAGGGCTCTTCTCTCTACGAGTCCTTAAGGGGAGGCTGTCAGATCAGTGGAGCCAGGCCTCTGGCTGACAAGAAATCACCTTGTGACATAAAATGAGCACGTCGAAAAATGTGAAAAAAAAATGTGGAGAATGTACTGACCCACTAGATTAATGTGCTGCAAGCACTGATTAGAGGGGACATTAGTCTTTAAAAAAAAAATTTTTTCCCAATCTTATTTTAACAAATATTTACAATTGAGCAGTTGACTATGTAGTCAATTATGTAGGCAGCAGCATGCTGTACCTCACTGTAGTCAAAATTTTATTATGATTTACAAATTTATTTCTAAATTTAAATCTGTTATTGATCAAAACAGAGCTATGATAACAGAGCCTATATACAGCACTACAGGTAAATAAACCAAATTCACATTTTTATGCCCAAATTTGAGCTGGAAGTCAGAAATTAATCAAGCATAAGGTTCAACCATTAAACCACCATTAGAGATGGTGGTTTACATTAAAAAAAAAACAAAACAAAAAAACAATAGTTATACTCATTTTCTGGCTTCTTTAGATATAATTTTTTGGGGAAGTTTAAACTTTCCAGTGCTTTTGACATAATAAATTTACTTTATATCATTATTTTAAAAAATATATCTTTTTTCAGTGTGATGGGGATTAAAAGTGAGCCCACCAACTAAGCCAACTGAGAAACTAATTAAAGTCCCTTGCTTAATTGCATAGACTTGTTAAGACAAGTCCCTAAAGCACCTTTCTTCCCTAATTTTGTGTTTTGATGAAAGTGGTAGAAAGTGTTGCCTAAAATCTTGATCAAAAACTTACATGGGTATTCAACTTCTGCTGACTGCAAAAGCAGTAGTATTCGATTCACATTATTTTCATACTTGTCACAATATTCAGTGACCCATTGTATACTATGGATTAGACCACTTCCATCAGGTTAATGTTTGATCATGGAAAAGGCTGATCACACAAACTTTGTATTGATTTGCAGTCATCCTCCCCTATAAGGTTCAAGAAAATGTCAGGCAAAGGCCTAACGGTCAAGCAAGTTTTTCCCATTATAGTTTCTTGTCTCTATGTACAGTATTATAATTGCATCTAAAAAAGGTTTGAATTTGTTATTTCTTTGGTTTTAACTGCTCAAAAAGTTCCAGATTTTTTCCCTACATATCCCACTGGTAATTAACTTCTTACAAGTGTTGAAATCACACCTATGATTAACATGAGACTGATTTCAATTAGCTAGTCTTACTGCACATGCAATTTAAAGACCACTGTACTTTCAGGATAAAGAGTTTGTTTAAGAGCAGACAGCAGATAAAGGAGGGATGACAATTTTGCTCTTGGCTATTTTGACAGTGTGCATTAGTAAAGAAAGAAATGAGAATTAGAAATGAGAAACAGACAAGAGAACAAGCTAGACAAAGAGCCAGGATGGGTCCCAGGAAGAGAAGTGTAATCCTGGCCAGTAATTGCTAACTGGCTCCATACCTCCCCTGAGATACATCACAAGGAGATAAACTGAGAAGGCAGCAGGTTAAAACCAGTAGAACGGCGTTCCACAAGCAAATGAGAAACTGTGCAGTGCAACCCATCACTGTCCCCAGAGTTCTGCAGTACAGCCCTGGCAGTGCATTCGATCGAACTCTCTCAGAAAGCAGCAAACAAAAGAAAAGATTAACAGCAAACTGCCGCAACTATGCATTGAGTTGGAATTCAGTAATGTAATGTGCTTGGATGGACAAAAAAAAAAAAAAGATAAAAGAAAACAATCAGCCTGCTGACTACTAAACTATAGATTTGTATTCTGGTATGCTGAGTAAATTGAATTCCCAAATTCCCAACTGGTGCACCAGACCGGTGAGAGGTAAATGGCTCCGACTTACTGCATAACTTCCAGTCTGAAGGTTGAGGTCATTAATTATCCTACAACCTCAGAATACAAACTAAGCTCATCTATACAGATCTAGTCACTATATATATATATATATATATATATATATATATATATATATATATATTAGAAAGGTTACAAAAACCTCTGCGATAGTGCAAGAAGCACATGGCATAGCATGGGAGCAGTAGGGTGGGGAGGGGCAGGGGTGGAAGGTAGCCAGCGGAGGCGAGGGGGGGGGGTCGGGCTACTGTGGGGCTGAGTCAAACTCCCCCCCTCGGCTAACAGTTCTGATAAGAGGTGGAAAAATGTTCATCAGCAGCTAGGTCAAGGGAGATCAGTCCAACACAGATCAGAAGAAGACAGGACGGCGGGGGCGTAGAGCATCTGTTTACAAAACATCCAGGAGAAAGAATGAGATAAGCAGCAGTCCAAGGCTGCCAGGGAGCCAAATTCCTGATTCTATGACTTGTTTTGGAACAGGCTGTACTGATTAATTTGTTGACAGCCTTTAGTCTTTCTGGTACCTCTCAGTGGCGAAGAAATCCAGTCATCCGAATCCTCTTGTTCAATCCTTCGCTGTGCAGAAACAGGTACCTCTCCAAGATCTAATCCCTCCAATCAGCTCCAGGTATACTGAGTCTGAGTTTTAGTCTGTATCTTTCTGCATAACCCGTCATAAGCAGCCTTACCACGGCCCAACAGCTGCCCAGACTTCCTGAATTGTAGCGACAAACCAGGTGTCTCCAGGTCCAATTCGGAGAAATCCTAGTGTCAGTAAGCCGAATGTGTATGTCCTCCATCGACAGTACAGCCAGGCACGTCATCTTCCACCCCACACAGGAATCCATAACGTAGCCAGCCGGGAATGTCAATTGGATAAGAGGGAATAGGGTTCTCCTTTCCCCAATCTCCCCATGGTGAAAATTTAATCAAAATAGTGGTGTTGAGAGACCAGCTGACCAGATCCATAATTATAATTTCTAGTTCAGAAGCTTTGTGAAGAGAGGCTCTAAGCAGGAAAGCAACAAAGCAGGATAAAAAAGTAAGGGCTGGGGAGAGAAGAAAAGTGCGTCCGTCTCCGCTGAGGAGCTGAAGAAAAGAAGAAAAAAACAAAAAAAACAAAAAGGACATTACATCAAAGTTGGATCAGCCTGTAGTGTGTTTTTCCACTTTAATTTTGTGTGTGACTCCAAATCCAGGCCTCCATTGGTTAATAAATTTGATTTCCATTGATGATTTTTGTGTGATTTTGTTGTCAGCACATTCAACTTTGTACAGAACAAAGTATTCAATGAGAATATTTCATTCATTCAGATCTAGGATGTGTTATTTGAGTGTTCCCTTTATTTTTTTGAGCAGTGTGTATGTGTATATATATATATATATATATATATATATATATATATATATATATATATATACACACACATACATACATACATACATACATATGTCTGTCTGTATCTTTTATATATATATATATATATATATATATATATATATATATATACACATATACACACACACCTGATCTTTTGAAAGTAAATATGATGAGCAAGAAGTAGACCTGACTGATCTG
Source organism: Pterophyllum scalare (assembly GCA_024447675.2). Classification (NCBI taxonomy): domain Eukaryota; kingdom Metazoa; phylum Chordata; class Actinopteri; order Cichliformes; family Cichlidae; genus Pterophyllum; species Pterophyllum scalare. The sequence continues at coordinate 3,989 of JAMQGT020009680.1, read as the reverse complement.
AAACAAAGGTGTCGGCATGCTCATACAGTAGTGACTTGTCAGTCCTGAGGCACCATGCTCTAAAACTTTATCATCTTACTGGATGACAGTATCTCCTATGTACTGACTTAGCAGCAGAGCACTGGAGGACACTGCACTAATGCTGAGCCTGTGCTCTGACCCTCCATAATAAAATGCAAATATTATGCATGCAGAATATATTTGTTGGTGTCAGGAGAGGGAGGCAGGTATAATGTCACCTGCATGGACACACTGCCTGTTTTAATTCACTTTTTGTCAAAGAAATGACCTCAGACTAGTGACAGACATGCTTCAGTATGAACTCATTATCAAATTGATGTGGAATTTCACACAACAGTGCATGCAGCACCACAATACCAATCCATTTCAACTAATAGTCATTTTATTTTCAGATACCACTAATATGGCACACCAGCTATTTTCATTGGACATCTTATCATGTTAAGGGCTTATGTTACCATTAAAAAGTGAAATATTCTGTAGTTCAATAAAATAACACACAAAGTCTAGGCACTTTCTGGGAAAGGATATGGGCATAAAAGGCATTCTCTATGATCCCTGATCATCTTCATTAACGTTTAAATGAGATGCTTAAGGAGCTCATATTTCACTCAGGTTTGTTGGCATTAAAATTCATCCTTACAGTAAGGAATAAATTTACATTTCCTCTCACTACTAAAATTGAAAAAGCGTCCTACAAACAATGACAATGGCATGGCGGTCTAGTCAGACTGCCTTATTTGCTGCTTTTTTCAGCAATGGCCTGGTTGGTACAGTGAGCTGAGTAGTTTTCAGAGCTATGGCTTAAAAAAATGTTACTAAACTTCTAAGAACTACCAAAAACAGGTCTTTATTTAGCTTGGCTCCGATGAAGGCTAATGTTTTAACTTGGTCATGACCTTGTATCTTTTGACTGGGTTTCCTAGACATTTACATTTCAAGATTTAAGTTTACCCTCTTGTTTGGCAACCATTACTTTTAATTGTCTGGATCACATTGTTCTTTTCTCCCCACGTCATACAGCTTAAACATTTATGCATGAAGTTAATTAATGATTGAAAAGCTGGAACACAATTTAACTATATACAAAACTAGTGACTTCCACCTAGAGTTATCAACCACCCACACTCTTTGTTGACTCACTTCCTGTCTTGAGGGGAAAACCTCTTGTGAAGAGAAAGCCCCCATCTAGCCATGAGATTCAACCTGCTAAAGGGCTGACTTACCCATGCTAGTACTTTTGACTAAACTGAAGTCTGTCAAACACCAACCCAGAAATCTATAGGTCACCTCAATCCTTTTGGAGGCTCCTTCTCTTGAATTATATTCACGCTTTGCTGTCATTCCCATGCATGCATGATGGCAATCCCAACACAGTTATTTCTGGTGTGTTTCTATGTCATGCTCCTTTTCATCTGAATTCTTCTAGTGAGTGTCGAGTCTGCCAGGTCACCCACTGGGTTTTCCACCTCATAGCCTCTCTACCTCTATTTCATGGTCACCTCTTGTCTGCCATATGTTTCGGCTCGATTGGGCCAATGGATGTGCATCTTGTTTAAAGGCATTTGAAAATGAATGCCTTCTGCCTTTAAGGTCTTTTTTTTATGTTTTTATAAGCCTTACATTGTTGTAGCATCCTTGCTGAATAATCATGGTCGAAGTAAATCTGGTTTCCATTGAACATGATGTTCTTCTTCTCCTGTGCTTTCTTTAAAACCATCCCTTTTACTGTGAATTGCAGAAAGCTGATGACAACAGATTTGGGAGGCTGGCCCACCTTGGGTTTTGGAGCAGGTGCCCGGTGTGCGCATTGAATCTGCTGGTCTGAATCCATTCAGAATTCCTCTTTGAGCCATTTGTCCAAAAATTTTGCCACCGAGTCACTTTTTGTTTCCATGTCCTTTGGAATTCCGTAAATCTGTATGTTGCTCCTCCTGGATCTTAGCTCCAAGTCATCTAATTTATCTATGATCAGATCCTGGTTCTGTAGAGCAGCATTTATCTACTCGTTTTATTCTTCTATTTGTGCAGTTATTTTTGCAAACTTCTGGTCAATGCCCTCTCTAAGCTCTCTCATTTGGGTGGTTTTATCATCCTTGAATGCTTTCAGATCACATTTTTCATCACATTCTGTAAGACCTGTATTTGTTTGCCGATTCCCTCTAGGCTACTCTCAGAATTAGCCATGCTAGCTTCTGGTGCTGATCCGTCCTGTTCTATTATGTTATTTGTCACCTTTCTTTGGGAGTTCGGGTTTCTTTTCTTTCTTTTCGTTGAGTCTCCAGTTATATTTCTCGAGTTTGACCTCATTTTTAGTCAGGTCATGGGTTATGCCGGAATTTCTTGTTGAGCTCATACCTTAGACGCACATTCTTGCTCACTGTCCCACCAGAAGTCTCCAATGAAGGCTAACATATTTAACTTTAAAGTTTCTTGACAACAACAGACAGGTAATTCAGATTACTTTATTTCACATGTTTATATCTGTGCAACTGTTTGGTATTGGCAGAGAAGATTTGGCAAATTTTTCATGGGTGTAACCTACATACCCAACTCTGACGCTAAACTCACAAATGCATTTTTCTTAAAAATGTGGCATCAATGTAAATATCTAATCAATCAATCACAAGGCAGTAACTCCATGGATTTTAGGCATGTAGATATGGTCAAGACAACATGCTGAAGTTAAAACTGAGCATCAGAATGGGGAAGAAAGGTGGTTTAAGTGACTTGAAATGTGGATGGTTATTGGTTCCACACTTGCTGGTCTGAGTAGTTCAGAAACTGCTGATATACTGGGATTTTTACACATAACTATCTCTAAGGTTTACAGAGAATGGTCTGAAAAAAGAAAAAATATCTAGTGAGTGGCAATCCTCTGGGAGAAAACACCTTGTTGATGTCAGAGATCACAGGCAACAGTAACTCAAATAACCACAGGTTACAACAAAAGCATGCAGAAGAGCATTTCTGAATGCACAACATGTGGAACCTTGAAGCAGCTGGGCTACAGCAGCAGAAAATCACACCAGGTGCCACTCTTGTCAGCTAAGAACAGAAAACTAAGGCTATTGCATCGGCTCACCAAAATTGAACAACAGACTCCAAGATTCCACACAGTGTTACTGGAGGTCAAGGTAATGTCATCCAGAGTAAATGCCTGATGAGACATTGTGTTTCTAAGATTTGTGGGGCTGAATACAATAGCTTCAGTTTTATCTGAATTTAGAAGCAGGACATTAGAGGTTATCCAGGCCTTTATGTCTTTAGGACATTCCTGCAGTTTAACTAATTCATGGATAGATAAAGCTGGGTATAATCAGCATAACAATGAAAATTGATGCAATGCTTTCTAATAATACTGCCTAAGGGAAGCATGTACAGTGTAAATAGAATTGTTCCTAGCACAGAACCCTGTGGAACTCCATAATTAACCTTAGGGTGAGAAGAAGACTCCCCTTTGACATGAAGAAATTAGAGTCTATTAGATAAATACGATTCAAACCACTGCAGTGCAGTACCTTTAATACATATGGCATGCTCTGATCTCTGTAATAAAATGTTATGGTCAACAGTATCAAAAGCTGCCCTGAGGTCTAGCAGGACAAGCACAGAGATGAGTCCACTGTCAGAGGCCATAAAAAGCTCATTTGTACCTTCACTAATGCTGTTTCTGTACTGTGAGTAATTCTGAAACCTGACTGTAACTCCTCAAATAAACCATTCCTCTGCAGAAGATCAGTTAGTTGTTTTACAACTACTCTTTTCAAGAATTTTTGAGAGAAAAGGAAGGTTGGAGATTGACCTACACTGCTCAAAAAAATAAAGGGAACACTCAAATTACATCCTAGATCTGAATGAATGAAATATTCTCATTGAATACTTTGTTCTGTACAAAGTTGAATGTGCTGACAACAAAATCACACAAAAATCCACAATGGAAATCAAGTTTATCAACCAATGGAGGC